>BLKR01003290.1:0-152291 GCA_011170035.1 Teleogryllus occipitalis
CGCACGGTGTGACCAGATGGTGAAAACGTGACCAAAAGCTCAAATGCGTTCGAATTCATTTACTAAGTTGTACATGGGGGTTTTCGAGATCGCTGATTTCAAATCTGATATCAAAATTTCACAAAACAATATGGCGACCGAAAATGTAATTAAGACATACATAAGAAACAACATATACAAAACATAAGAAATTAATCATAAAACCTTAAACTGCATAAATTTGGAATAAGTGTTTGCTTTATTTATAACTTATTGAATTATTCTATTCGTTTATATGATTTATAGATCGTTATACGCATCACTTATTAGTACAAAATCCCTTGAACAGAAATCTTCGTATATTTGACGAAGACATTCTTCCGGGTCGAGATGCACACGCCCATAAGAAAATAGTCATAAAACCTCAATCCGCAGATATTTGCAATATCGGTTTCCTTTATTTATAATGTATAGAATTACTCTATTCGTGTGTATGAGTTTTAAATCATACACATTTCTTATTGGTACAAAACCCCATGAACTCTTCGTATATTTCGCGTCGCGACACTTCAGATTGCTCTTGCGAATGGGGTTGGGCAGTATTTAAATAATTATTTAAAATACGATTTTTAAATACATTTTGCTTTTGGAAATCTGTATTTTTGAGTTTTTTAGACATGTATTTGAGAGATGTATTTAAATACAAAAAATCGGTGAATTGAAAAAAAGAAATAGTAAGTACTTTAAATACAGATGAAGAAGATAAACGAGGATAGTTTCTTTTTGCTTGATTCTGCCAGTGAATGGAACATATTACAACAAATATAAAAGTTCCTTCCAGCTGTTGAACTGGAATTATGTTAATTTTTAAACGATAAATCTAAATTATTAAATATGCTGGACGATTATCTGACAATAAGAAAGCGTTTATTCCTTATAACACATTTTTGTGTTCATCAGCACCAGTTCAACAACTGTTTTCCTTTGCGAGTTTTATACTTTCGGCACCTGGGATTTATTGTCTGATGATTTGTTTGACAAACTAGTCCGTTTACTTGAGTTAGTCATATTTTTGATATAATTTTAAAATTTTGGAAGTCATTTTGTGAAAGTATGAGTGAAAGTGTTTTATATTTGGAAGTTTTTAGTTATTGTTCAGAAATTAATGACTGTCAATTAGGTATTTATTGTTATTGACAATTACAATACATTGTTGCAATAAAAATGTTGTAATGCAAAATTATTGTATTTACTGTATTTTGAATATTTGAAGTATTTTAAATACATGTGTATTTAGCAATTAAAAACCTAATGTATTTTAAGTATGTATTTAAATACTTATTCACAAAGTATTTTGGCGAAGTATTTAAATATTAAATTTAAAGTACGTTGCCCAACCCTGCGAACGGTGTCGCTCCAGCTCTTTCTCGAAGATCACTGGAGAACAAGGAACAGCACCATACTCCTACGTTGAGAAACACTTCATAGTTGATGGCCGATGCCCCCAAATGTCGTTCCTGCCTGCTAACGTGCTCAGTTTTCCCGTTTTCTTTATCAATACTATGTATTATTTGCGTAACTGGAGTGACGTTTGGTACTTTATGGACGATATGAAAGCAATTTCCATACCGAACAAATTGCACAAGATATGTGATGTCTTTGTTTTTCTTGATATTCATGAACCTGCTTTGAGAATTCATAATGGATTTACTGATTGTGATAATAAAAAAGAAAGATTTAAGGTTGTAACCCGTTCGCGTCGTAGTGTGACAAGCGGCGGTCGTTCAGTACAGCTAGATTTGATTGATTGATTGATTTTTCCGTGTTTCCGGGCGCGTAAACTGCTTTGGTCATTAGTCCCGTTAGTGTAGTGCATGTTTTTTAGGGAGATGGTGGTGATCTTCCCCCGCTGGATGGCGAGATCCGGCGCCGACCTACCGTCGGCTAGTGGGGTTTCCTCGTAACCAGGACTACCCCACCAGCGGGGCACTGCCCCAGACGGGACAAGCTCTAAGTTCCCGATCGAATATGTGGTATTGTACTGCATGTTAGTGTATGTGTGAGGATATAACAAGGATGAGGAAGGAAAGATCGCGCGCGGTCCGTGGCCCGTTTGGTAGGGTACTGCTCCGGCATTCGCTTGGTGTTGATCGGAGAAACCACGGAAAACTACCGATCAGAGCAGCCGTCCGCTAGAATTCTCCTCCAGACAGTGACTGAATTCGACCTAGCTGAAAAGCTAGTGTCGAAAATCCTGCCGCCGTAAGGACTCAAACCTAGGACCTCCCGGTCAGAGGCGCTGCAGTGGCATCAGTAGATGCACTGAGCTACCGCTCCCCGTTCAGCTAGATTTGAAAACGAACGTTATCCGACGTGCACCGTTCTTGGCGTGTTCGAGTGTATTGAGCGCGGCTTGTGTGGATCGAGGACTGGGCGACTTGCAGTGTGTGTGTGTATGAGTGTGTGTGAGTGTGTGTGTGAGTGTGTGTGAGTGTGTGTGAGTGTGTGTGTGTGAGTGTGTGTGAGTGTGTGAGTGTGTGTGAGTGTGTGTGAGCGTGTGTGTGTGAGCGTGTGAGCTTGTGTGTGTGAGCGCGTGTGTGTGTGTGTGTGAGTGTGTGTGTGAGTGTGTGTGTGAGTGTGTGTGTGCGTGGCATGTGTGTGCTCGTGCGTAGGTGTGTGGGTTGTCGTGAGCCCGTTCTATTAACTCTTAATTTAAATAATTTTTGCACATTTTCCGGCAAGGATAGTGCTGGAGCAATGTTGCCAGATTCCGAAAAATAAATGAAAAGACATTGAAACGTGACGCAAACTGGTTAAGACCTCATGACTTACTATTGTTTCCTTCTTCCTAAGCCGTCCCCACAGCATTACTTCTGCGCTTACTAGATACAGCAAATGTGTGCAGTGCGTAAATGTCGTTATTAGTGTTTCTGAAAATTACCTCTGAAAAAGTGATCGATGTATACTGCGATTCGCGAAGTTGCAAAAGCGGCTGACTGCGCAGCAGCGCGGTATTCCAAGCGGTTAACCGTATTTGGGAATAAAGAACGGATATCAGTTGGTTAAAACGATAATGGATCACATCATTACTAAATACATTCCTAAATATTTGTAACAAAATGGTTTCTTAAAATAGTATCAAGCCAAAAAACGTTAGTTTGGAACACGCAGATTCTGATGTTGCTGTTTTTCTTCATCTTGTCTGGGACATCCTATGTACTTTACTGTTTATATTTATATACACCAGTCGTCACTTATTAAGAGAGAAATTTGTTTAAATGTGAAAAGAAATTGATAATAATTTTTTAAAATTTTATTTATTTTACGTCAAAAAACAGTTAAAACTGTGTATGACGTGCTATGGGGAGAAGTGAATTCTGTGCACGTTTTCAAAATTCTGGTATCCTATACGAAGTCATATACTACTTGAATTTTGAATGGAAAAACAACAACAACAAAAAAAAGCTCCCATGTAATAAAATCTATTTTCAAGGATAAATAAGCAATAAACTTTGGGCTCTTATCGAAGATGTTCTTCGGCATGGAATAATACTTCCTGCCGCGACAACATGGAAACGATAATTTGAATAACTATATTTCCCACTGAATTCTAGAAGTCGTGCACAGATAATGAAGTTACTCGTATATTTATTTTCAGTAATTTAAATTTCACACTACTACATATGTCTGCCAATTGAAAACCGTTCAGAGCTCAGTTAAGGCAAAAATACACTCTTCAACAGTGTGTTGTGGAAGATCCGTGGGTGTTGTTAGTCCTGAATGTAACATGAATTGAAATTTATTGCGTTGTCAGGCATTTATTGGAATTTTAAAAACGACCTGCAAATACGGCTGACGCGTTCCTTTGTGATGTCTTAGGAATATTTACACACTCCAAAAATACGTCTTTGACATATTCTGTGACGTATTCAAAATCAATTCTTGCCCGTCTCTAAGAATGCGATTGCAAACCTCAAATATTGCCCGTTGCGCCTCCGTTCGAAAGAGACATGCAGAGGAGCAAGCCAGTGAAAAGTTATTGACTGATCGATTGTCGAACACACGCGCAACATACAATTTATTGTACATTTATTGCGGTCGAGGGAAATGTTTGCTTTTGCATTCGCTGACAATCTGCGTAGCCCATTGTTATTCCCTTCCTTCCTCTGGGTCCGCCCCACCCCCGCGGGGAGCGCTGCCAGAAAGAGACAAAATCAATACAAATCTGTAGGAGGGCACCCGACGTGGGCCTCGAATCGGCGACATTCATGAATGCACGCTAGTTGCATGATAAAAGCGGCGGGGGACGGGGCGGGGTCCGCAGAGGGGATGGTAGAGGAGGGGGCGGGGACGGGGACGGGGACGGGGACGGGACGGGGACGGCAGCCCGCTGGGACGGCGGCACAGCGCGACGCAGTGGCTACAGCCGACTACAAATGTTACCGCTGCCGACTGCCCGTGAATTTCCCATGATACCCTGGGGATCTCGTTGCCGGGGTATTCCCCGCCCCTCCAGCCCCCGGGGGACCACGTGACCGTGAATCCGCGCGCGATTGGCTGCAGGGGGTGAGGGTGGCGGTGGCGGCGGAGGCGGCGGGTGCGTCGAGGTGTAAAGGGCCGTGCTAATTAAGCTTACAAAGAACAATTCGAAGGGAAGGGAAACCCGACATTCATTTGGACAGGGCCTTTGCTCGGAGGGACAGAAAGGGAGCAGCAAAAACACGGCTGGCTGTAGGAAAAATAAAGTCCCTTGTAGCGGCAGCTAGGTCTCACTATTGTAAGAACTGCTTGCGATAGATTAAGGGAAGATTAGGGGAGTTTGTTTCTAGTTTTAAGGTCTTAATGTGAGGATTTGGTAAGGAAATGCTGCGATTAAGGTTCTTCTAGTAGAAATCCAGGAATCGCGACGCTTAAATTGTAAAAAAAGAATAGAGAGTGGATTTAGGAGATAAATGTTCCCCTGCTCTAGGGTGAGAAAGCAGTTTACAAAAACCAAGAGAATGGGTTTTTTATGTTTCAATCATTATTTTGGTTTTTGAATTTGCATTTAGTCTATACCATAAAATGTGATTAGTCGGGTGAAAACTGCACACCCTATTGTTCGATTAAAATATTTGTCTCTTGACAGCTGGGAAGGGGGATGTGGTATTCTTTCCGAATGTCACTTCTTCGTTCTTCCAAATTGCACTATACAGTTTGCAGTAATGTAGAACTACCACATAAAGTAGGATAGTTTACTTACACTTTGTGCGTTTTGTTAATTCAAATGTTCGTACGCTATTTGTTCATGTATGTTATTGTTAATTAAGAAGGATTCAATTCAAATTCTTAGTCAATGACCCCCATTTCTATCAGGTTTTTCGTCCAGTTTTACCGATCCTTTGAGCAAATGCTGAGATGGACTCGTGTTTTGCTTATAATGTAATAAATAAATGTAACTTCATTATATGTGAACGTCTTCGATAATTTGAATAACTATATTTCCCACAGAATTCTACTTCTCCATGTTGTCGCGGCAAGAAGTATTATTTCTTTACAAAGAACATAATGAAGAATAAGAGCACACATTTATAGCTGATTTGCCTTTGAAGATAGATTTTATTGCATCGGAGCGAATATTTTTCGTAAAAATCCTTGCAGAAATTGCTCATTTCTTTCTGTATTCAAAATTGAAGTAGAATATAGCTTAGGTTAGGGACCACAGAATTATGAAAACGTGGACAGAATTCACTTAACACACAGTTTGAAATAAAATTAGTGTTAAACACAGTGTTAAAAATAATATGGGTTGGCATGTAAAGACAGGTCATACAAAAATTGTATATTATAAAAAAATTATAACTTTTTTCCAGAAGGTCTGTCATATACTAATATACAAAACATGTGGGGGTGAGCGAAAACTCTTGATGCGTGGAAAGTTTGAACGATAATGTAATAAACCCCCTCTTTAACCATTCATTACATTATGTTTTGATAAACTAATGTATGGTTATATTATAATATTTCTTAATTACTATACATATTTACTGTATCTCGTTCTCTGTATTATTTTATTTCTGTATTTAAAATCATACCCAATGGTGTTACGTATTTTTAAAACTTAATTGCCTCCTGCGTACGCAGTGTAGAGAAAGTATTGTAATTCTGCCAGAAAAAAAAACAAATTTTTGACAGAAAAGCTCTAAGCTTTCCGGAAACTGGTAGAAAAAAGGGGATAAATCTTGTTCCTGTATGCAGTATATTACTTCCTCTAACACGATGTGTAGTTTGAAACCATGTTTACTGGATCCGTGGTACCGAAAAATCGATTGACAGCAAAACATCTGTCCGCCGTCAGTCTGTGAAAAATGCCAGCGGCTAAACCAAAAGCAGGATTATCACTAAAATTGACATTTCGCGATCAACCTGCCTGATGCCGCGGTGTTTTGAATTTGAAACGGATATTTTGATTTTTGGGTGTTCTGTAAATGACGCTTCATTTTCAAAATTTCCACAAAAATAGCTCTAGGTCTTTTCCTTGAATGTAGCCAAGAACATAAAAGAACGTAAAGCTGGTCCTATTTCGGCACACTGTGTAGTTTCGAAAATTGCATACAAAAGATTTACACTGAAAAGTACAATATCCATGACAGATATTTTTGTCAAATAAAATCGGTTCTAAAATATTAGTTCTTTAGAAAAGGTCATGCAATTTTTTCTGACTGAAAGATTCTAGGATTCGATTCCCGACAGTGGTAGGATTTTCGACAGTAGATTTGTGGACAGTGGTAAGATTTTCGACGGCTAGATACTTAAGCCAAGTTCAGCCGCTGTCTGGAGATTTCGAGTGGCCGTCCAGGTCTGAGCGGTAGTTTTCCGTGGTTTCGCCGAACAACACCAAGTGAATGCCTGAGTAGTACCCTCACAAACGGGCCATCTAACGCGCACGAGCTTTTCTTCTTCTTCTTCCTTATCCTATCTGCATACCTTACATTTAAATACCGTATTACATTATTTCACGACGTTAGAAAACCTGTAAGCAAAGAAACATTCTCTAGAGTGCGTTTTCTCTCTGGCAACCATATACGTTCGTAAACAAGACGTACCGGGTTAATATCTAATTATTTAATATAATTTACGTAATATCAATATAAAATATATTGTTTGACATTTTGATTACGAAACTGAAAAAAAAACTTTACATTTTCATTTCATTCGGGCGAAATATCGATCATTCGCCATTGCGTGACGTTCTCTTTATACAACCCAGAACAACGACTGGTGATGGAGATCAGTTCAGTGTTGCTAGATGATAATGTATATGCCAGTACCAAGCTTCAAAAATCCTGTGACTTTCACTAAAATTCCTGGTACTAATGACAATTGATTTAAATTATGAAATTGTTCATATTATAACTCTATTATGTTTTTAACGCGCATGAAAAGTTCGTTAAATTTTCCTCGATATCGATTTATTTTATATTGATAAATTAAATGGAAGACAAATGTGTTCTATCCTTTTCTATTATAGCTGGAAAATGTATGTGCTGGAAAAAGACCATCCTATGTAACCCTTAATGTTTCATCGCAATGTTTTCATCACTATCATAGTTATGGAAAGTTCGTTAAATTCTCCTCGATATCGATTTATTTTATATTGATAAATTAAATGGAAGACAAATGTGTTCTATCCTTTTTTACTATAGCTGGAAAATGTATGTGCTGGAAAAAGACCATCCTATTTCACCATTAATGCTTCATCGCAATGTTTTCACCAATATCATAGTTATTTGTAATATTGTTGTTAGTTTTAAATTACTGAATAAAAATATTATACGAATCTTAAATCGTACATTTACAATTACCGTACACGTACAATCCTGGTATTGAAACGCTCCAGGATGGGACCACCCTGGAACATGGTATCTTCATTAAAATCTTGGTAAAAAATATCAGGATCCTAGTACGCATGGCAACAGTAGGTTAGTTACTGCCAATTTAACGCGAATGCGAGTGCGTCTTAAGAAAAGTGTTATCGCTACCTTGTGCGGACAAGATAACTAAAGAATACCTAGCTTTCTGCCAACGCCGTTTAATTTTAAAATAAATTTTTTCCTCCCACGCGATCGTAGGAAGGGTAATTTCATCCATATTTATACGACGAGACATGCGTCAAAACAAAGATTGTAGTACATTAAAAATTACACTAGTATTACTTTCTGAAATTTAAAAATAATTAAACTGAAAATTATTCATAAACAATGAGTTTTGGTAGAAATTGGGCGATAGTTTCGGGGAAAATGTACTTTGAAATTACAATAAGTAGTATTCCAGAAAGAAATGTACGGTAATTACAGTGAAAGAGTCCGAGAATTTAACTGTGATTAACGCTTAACAAGTGACAATTACCACGAATTTTTCGCGAATGGAAAACGTGTTCAAGTACCGTCTCTTTCACGCGAAGGGTCTCCATCGTTGCACTGTCGTGGAGAAATTTCAATTAATCCTCCATTTTTACGAATTTCATTTCACGTTCCTCAATTAACGTCAAAGGAATTCTGGGAAAAGCGTTGAACGCCAATTAACAGACGAGGCTAATACGTACCGTAATGAAATTTCGGGAGGTTTACTTGAGAAATCGTGATAATTTTAAACTCAGCGCAAAGCGTTCCTCCATTCAAGAGTCGCATATTGTCTCAATCGCTATCTCAGCATTAACGCGGCCATTAAAAAGAGATGCTGCGACTTCAACACTTTTAGAGACTAGACTCTGAGGATGTTCGCTCTAATTACACTTTTTCATCAAATGATTTTCTAAAAAAAGATTGAATGTTGTTGAAACATTTTCTCATTTTCCAGCCCGAACTAACAGAAGCATTTGTAAGGAACCAAAAACTGCTGACATGCTTTAATGTCAT
Source organism: Teleogryllus occipitalis (assembly GCA_011170035.1). Taxonomy (NCBI): domain Eukaryota; kingdom Metazoa; phylum Arthropoda; class Insecta; order Orthoptera; family Gryllidae; genus Teleogryllus; species Teleogryllus occipitalis. The sequence goes on from BLKR01003290.1 coordinate 8,877, forward strand.
CTCTGGTATCAAGCCAGAGATTTTAGAAATATGTGATCTTGTGAATCTCAAATTTAAATTGTCTGTACTCCGGGGATAGAATACTACTAGAATAGTACTTATAGTACTCCAGTACTCCGGGGATACATGGAATCCGTACCTGTTCATATGTGAATTCGTTTTCACCCTCTACCAGAGCTCGAGAGTTGAGTACCTTCTAAATGTATATATTTTTTTATTTTTATAAAATAGAAAATGAACAGTTGTTGGAAACCGAAGGCACTAAGTTGAGTATTTTTGTTCTTTAATTTTAAAGAATTCAAACATAATTATGTTGAGAAATAACATGTTTTTGTAAACGAATTCATAAATAATAAAACAAAGAATCTAAGAAGATAATTTGATCAGAAAGGGAAAAAATTACAGTAATGTGAAACCTAAACTCATGTACTTACAACTTTTTTTGAAGAAACAATAATTTTGATTATATCTTACTATTTGTAAAAATATCTTGTCTGGAAAGACAAAGGGATCAGTGGTAAATAACAAATCATAAGAAATGTGAAATTGAATGTGTAAAACTAATGATAGAAAATTAAGATAAAACAGTATGTTTTACTGAGTGAGCAGAATTTGTACATTCAAAAATTTATCCTTGTCATCTAAAGAACAAACAGTTGTTGTCTATTAATGAACAAACACGATGAACAAGTTCAAGTAATTTTCAACCATCGGATAAGTAAGGTATTTTGTTGCCTTTGGAGTTAGTCCTGACTGTCCGTAGATTATCGAAATCAATCTTTACTATTATTCTGGACATACTGAAATCCTACTCATTACGACATACTATATTATCGGTCGTTTCTTATATTTTTAGGAATGTGGAATTATATTGGCTGGAGAATATAATCATAAAAAAACTCTAATAGACATCCTTATTTAACTTCCTCTCCATCTTTTATCTTTCCTTCTATTCATATCTCTACTAGTACATCAGAATCCCTTTTTCCTATCTCTCGCAATAATTCCTCATCTTCATTTCTATTCCATTTTGATGTGCTTTTGAAAAGTGCTAAGGCTGTGAAATGCACCCTCTGTACGTCTCTTTCCATTACTCCTATAACTCCATCCTTCCTCGCTATCGTCCCTAACTAAATATATCTTTTTCAGTCCAGTCTTCTCTCAGACTGTTCTGCATTATTTATTTATAAATTATTTTGTTTGTAGCATCTCTTTTTATTTATCTCTGTCACTCCTCTCTCAATATCTATCTGCTTTTCCTCTCCTCCTGCGTCAAGTTTTTTTTTTTTTCAACCAACATTCTAGTCCCTTTTAATATAAACTTATTCGGGAAAATTTATCTTCTGTTGTGTGTCTTCTATCCTTACCAAAACCATTCTCTCCTATCCCAATCACTTCTTTCACCACACACACACACACACACACACGCACACGCACACGCGCACACGCGCACACGCGCACACGCGCACACGCGCGCACGCACGCGCGCACGCACACGCACGCACACACACGCACGCACGCGCACGCACACACGCGCATCACACACACGCATGCACACACACGCATGCACACACACGCATGCACACACGCATGCACACACACGCATGCACACACACGCATGCACACACACGCATGCACACACACGCATGCACACACACGCATGCACACACACGCATGCACACACACGCATGTACACACACGCATGCACACACACGCATGCACACACACGCATGCACACACACGCATGCACACGCACGCATGCACACGCACGCATGCACACGCACGCATGTACACGCACGCATGCACACGCATGCACACGCATGCATGCACACACACGCATGCACACACACGCATGCACACACACGCATGCACACACACGAATGCACACATACACACACACACACACACAAAATTTCACGCTCGCGAATTTTTATTCGTGAAAGCACCAAACCAAAAACGAAAGACGTGATGTAACAAATTCCCCAGTGTCCATTTGTGGATTAAGAAAGTCGGAAAATTTGTAGAAAATTACAATTCTTGATGAAATATTTACTAACGGACGCATATCAGAGCATCGTCTGTTATAGATAGATATTTATTAAAATTTGCTTTGAGCAAATGCTCGGTGCCAAACATGATTACAACTAGATTTACAATTACAAAACTATTACGAATATTTAAAAATAGAATTAGAGATTGATATCCTAGTTCTAATTAATTTTTAGTTATCTGTGAATTGACTTATAGCTTGTCTAAAACTTCACTTCATTTCACTTCACTACACTACACTACACTACACTACACTGCACTGCACTGCACTCTCCTCCCCTCCTCTCTACTCACTACACTTCACTGTATAAGGGACATGATCTTATTAATGATAATAATAATAATAATAATAATAATAATAATAATAATAGTAATAATAATAATAATAGTAATCTTCTTCTTCTTCTTCACTTCACGGATTAGGGAAATTCCCTGTTCCGGCTTCATTACACCATCTCTGTCGTGGACGGCCAATGTCCCTTCTTCCTCGTGGTCTGTACAGAAAGGCATGTTTGGGGATCCTTTCGTGAGACATTCTTCCTAAGTGCTGTACCCACCGTGATCTGCATTCATTTACTTTTTCATTGATAGAAAATATATTAAGTTCCTTTCTTATATCTTCGTTTTTTATTTTGTCCATTAGGGTGCAGCGTTTTACTCTCCGGAGGAATTTCATTTCTGAGGCTTGTTTCTTCATTTTATCTTGTTTTCTTAATGTCGATGATTTACACCCGTAAAGCAGTTGTGGTACTGCCATGACTTTATAAAATTTTAACAGTGTCTCTTTTCTGGTCTTATTGCGAAGATACTTGTTTATTGTTCCACAGGTATGTTGGAAACGTTGTAATTTTGTTTTCATATTATCACTGTAATCGTATGTGATATCACAGCCCAAATAATTGAAATGTTTCACTTGCTCTATTACTTTGTCTTCTATTATTATTATTTTAGTTCTGATAGGATACTTGCCTCTGAATGCCATCACTTTAGTTTTAGAGACAGATATTGAGAGACAATATGATTTGCATATTCTATTTAGCTGGTACAAGGACTTTTGCAGACTTATTTCGTTCTCTTCTATAATTATATGATCGTCAGCATACAGAAGTGATTGTAGAGGTGTATTTGGATTTATCCAAATACTTGGTTTATTTAAAATTTTCCATTCTCTTAGAATGTTGTCAATATAAATATTAAACAATGTGGGGGACAAGCTACACCCTTGTCGTACCCCTCTGTTTACTTCTAACTCTTCTAACATTTTGTTCTGAACTTGTAAATTAATGCTTGTTTTGTGATAGAGGGATTTAATAACTTCTATCAAGTGGAAAGGATAGCCCCTTTTTTGAAGAATCTGCCAGAGAAGTTCACGATTAACTCTATCAAACGCTTTTTCATAATCTATAAAAGCTATGTGGGTCTCTAAATTGAACTCTCGTCTCTTTTCTATTATTTGGTTTATGGTAAACACATTGTCTGTACACGATCTTCCTTGCCTGAAACCACTTTGTTCTTCCAATAAGAGTGAATCTGAGATTGTTGTGAGCTGTTTATTTATTATTTTTGTGTAAACTTTATAAGCGTTGATCAACAAGCTTATTCCTCTGTAATTCTGTGGCTGGCTTCTATTTCCTTTTTTAAAAAGAGAGATGACTTTTGCTTTCTTCCATGCATCAGGTATTCGGCATTTTCTCCAACAATTATTAAATAGTTCAAGAAGTCTGTTCTTCAGTTCTTCACCTCCATATTTTAGGAGTTCTGCATTGATACCATCTACCCCAGGAGCTTTTCTATTTTTCATGCTTGACAGTACATATTCCATTTCTTGTTTGCTCAAAGGGTCTATCTGAGGGTTGTTGTATTGTGACTTATCTTCATCGATTACAGTTGGGTCATATAAGAGATCTTTATAATATTTTATCCAGTCATCTTTCTTTATTACATTTAGTTCTGCTTTGTCATTTTCCTCTGATTTTAAATGTTTCATGATCTTGTAAGCCAGATTGTATATATGGTTTCTGAAATCTTGTACAGATGTCTGCCCATGCTGTGTCCCCTTTGTATGTCTTGTACATTATGCATAAACGTGCCCGTTCCCTTCTCTTAGATAAGGCTTCCCATATATAAACATTCGACGATATTACACATAAACAGTATTTACAAGCAGCTTTCCAGACTATAAAGTCACTCTCCTCAAACGATCATTAGTAGACGTAGGACCTTATTTAAAGGCCGATAATAGACGTGCACGAATCATGACAAATGATGACATATGACGAAGGTTTATGATGCTTATTTTTGCTTTTTTTGCATAAATGCCTTTTATTGGGACTTTTTTCTCTTTTATGTATTTTTTTATACAATGCAAAGATATCGGAAAATCGTTCATGGTTCAAATAATGGTTCATATAATAGTAATATAACCAATAATAATAACTAAAAAATACATCAAAGCTAATAACAGTATTAATTATGATATCATCATCAATAATAATAATAATAATAATAATAATAATAATAATAATAATAATAACGATAAAAATTTCAGTATTATTAATGATGATCTACATGGAATTTAGTATATTTTTAAATTTCACTATATTAGAAGGAAGAGTCTCTAGTGCTTTTGCAGGTAGTTTGCTCCAATCTACTAGAGAACGATTCACAAAGGAGAACTTGCCTACATCAGTTCTTTGCTCTCTACATCGTATTTTCCAAGGATGGTCTCCTCTGCTTTTATAATATGGTTTCTGAAATCTTGTACAGATGTCTGCCCATGCTGTGTCCCCTTTGTATGTCTTGTACATTATGCATAAACGTGCCCGTTCCCTTCTCTTAGATAAGGCTTCCCATATATAAACATTCCACGATATTACACATAAACAGTATTTACAAGCAGCTTTCCAGACTATAAAGTCACTCTCCTCAAACGATCATTAGTAGACGTAGGACCTTATTTAAAGGCCGATAATAGACGTGCACGAATCATGACAAATGATGACATATGACGAAGGTTTATGATGCTTATTTTTGCTTTTTTTGCATAAATGCCTTTTATTGGGACTTTTTTCTCTTTTATGTATTTTTTTATACAATGCAAAGATATCGGAAAATCGTTCATGGTTCAAAGTGACCATTGATTAGGAAATCATCAATTCACGTCTACGTATTTTAAAATACAAGAGAATTCCTACAAGTATACCAACTGATTTTTCTCCATTTCCCTATTTCATAAATACCAGACATATTCTGAGAACATGGTCGATGCACCGAGGGCACCGAAATTTTAAGTGGAAATAAATGTAAATTTCCAGAAGGTTTCAGTGTTGCTAGTGTTGAACTTCTAAGTCACATCATTAGATGTTAAGAGATCCTTCTCCGCATTCAAACTGATTTTGTCTCCCAATCGTCGCAAATCTGAAATTGTGATCCTTGAAAAGTTACTGGTAATATGAAAATATTTCTGGTTAATGCAAATTATTAGGAATTAAAAATCTATAAGAGTTGTATATATGTACATGTAGTTTTACATTAAAATGTACGAACTTGTTTTGTGCCTTTACGTTTACAAAATAATATAGACAAAAATAATAAAATATTTTTTTGTGTATGTAACTTATGACAGTGCCATTTTTCTCCTTATTCTAGACATTTCCAGTGCCTTTTTAGGCGCCTCAAAGACGATTTTCTAGTGCCTAAACATCCGATGTCTAATCATTAGTTTTCGGATGTAACTGGATTCGCGATCAACAGCGCAGGTGGCTGCGTCGGAGACGACCATATGCGGCGCCAAAGGGCTGGCGCCCTCCGCCCTTCGCCCCAAAGAATGGAGCGACGACGAAGGGCTTGCCAAGGCAACGAGGGTGCCAGGCGCGAAGCCAGCGCTTCTAACGGCGGGTCGCGGAAACAACCCGTGATAAATGACGTAGGCGTGTCGCAAACATCCATTCTTCCCAATTCTAACACATGATTATTAGTTTTATACTCTATCTTTTGTGTACCAGTCAGTCTCCCGCCGAGAGGCTCCTCTCGTTTTTTTCTTTCTTTCTTTTCCTTCCCGAGGATTTTTTTTATTATTTTCTTTCCTTTTCCGTTTCTTTCTGGCCCCTCTGCGCCGCGCCGTGTCTCCCTTTGTGGGTGCGATGGTCCGACGTCCTTTAAGTAATTGCGCGATTCATCTACGTCACCATCACCTGGAGAGATGCTGAGTCGAAGCCGCGTCCCCGCGCCGGCCGGGCTTCGCGATTGAAGGGAGATGACTCAGAGGGCACGGCCTTATGCAACTCCCTGCGCGGAGAAAAAGCTTTCTTTGATTTTACGCGGGATGTTGGGACATGACACATCATGTACCAATACTTGTATTACATATTATAGCTATTTTACCTATAATTTAAAAAAAAACATTTTTTAACGTTTGGGATGACGAGAAACTAGACGTATTGTTCAGAAGCTTAGCAAGATTGATTGATAGATTGATTGATTGTTAGTGTTTCCGGGAGCGTGAACTAATAAGGCCATTAATCCCTAAGTGTAGTACATGTTTTCATCGGAAGGTGGCGGTGATATTCCTCCATTGGATGGCGAGATCCGGCGCCGACCTGCCTAGCGGGGTTTTCCCCAACCAGGCATCTCCCCCCCGATCGGTCTCTCGGCATGTGTGGTAGTGTAGTGCATGTTAGTGTAAGTGTGTGTGTGTAAGGGGAGAGGATAGGACAAGGAAGAGGAAGGAAAGATCGCGCGCGGTCCGTGGCCCGTTTGGTTGGGTACTACTCTGGCATTCGCCTGGTGTTGATCGGAGAAACCACGGAAAACTACCGATCAGAGCAGTCGGCCGCTAGAATTCTCCTCGAGCGACTGAATTCGATCTAGCTGAAAAGCTAGTGTCGAAAATCCTGTCGACGTTGGGACTCGAACCTAGGACCTCCCGGTCAGAGGTACTGCACTTCAAGAGATCCTCTCATTTTTGCGCAATAAATTAAGGGAAAAACTACAACAAACAAAAACGATCGAGATGGGTCTGAAATATCTCGAATCTACTTGTGTTTCCAATAATAGTGTGCATACATTGTAAGTAGAACTTTTAATCTAACCCTACGGATCTTCAGACTCTATTGGCAAACAATGTGATAGATGAGTAATGTTTCCTCACGTAAATAAGACATTTTCCTCTCATAGATTGATTTTAAGATACGAAGACAAGCAGTCTAGAATAATGCCATGGATTCGAGGTATTTTTAAAAGCCAATTTATGCTTTCTATTTAGGCTTCAGACCCTTTCTGAGATCAGTCGCTACTCCCGGTCTGTGTTAGTTGAAGAGACTTACAAATGTGTACGAATTATTCATTTCTGCAATTATCTTCTGAAATGTTTTTAAAAAATTTTAAAATGGTTTTGGTCGTACATTTGATTATACTTTACACTTATTTATATTCTTTATGTCTGCAAAATGGCCAGATTTTTAATGTTTTTTCTTGGATTATAACTTTACTTAAAATTGGATTGTATTCTTGAAAGTAAGTATGGAAATCATGTGACACGAAAAAAATGTTCCAGCGAATTATTCAAATATTGTTCCGCATTCCATGAATACTGCTACATAAATAATTTTATCTGCTCGTACAACAACAGATCGACTAAAGCGATTACTAATTTTGTTCAATTTATCTCTAGATTTTCCACGAATATATTCTAAAGCTTGTCTACTCCTGCTAATAGTGAGAATGAACTGCACACAAACCAATCGCAATGTACTACACATCGATTTGTATACATTCTGATTGGAGTACGAATCCCAATCGGAATGTGGTTGCATCTGTGAGTGCTTTAAATGATGTCTTAAAAATGTTCTCGAAAACGCAATACTTTTCTATCAAAATGAACTCAAAATCTCGCATTTTAAGAAACGCATGAAATTTTCTCCAAAACTCTCCAAAGTTTTTCTTTAAAGGTTTTTTTCAGATTGTGCTAAATATACTGAATCATGTGACATTAACTATTTTAATTTATTCTTTTAATATTTTAAAATTACACAAATGAAATCTATCACTTTTTGTTAACATTTACATTACGATCATTTTGTATACATTATTGCATTTGTAAACACATGAGCTTCAAATGATTTCTGATGAAGTTTATCGAAACCTCGAAACTTGTCTGTGAAAATAAAATTAAAATTACGCACTTTCAGATGCGCTGAAACGACATTTTCTCAAAACCGGTTCCACTTTTTCAATGAAAAGTTGCATTTAAAACTGGGTTACATTTATGCAATGTTCTTAAAGACGTATTTCAATTCTATATATTAGAGGAACGAAAAATTGAGAATATGTGAAACATTTTGACGCCATTGTAGCAACTGGGAAGACAATTGGGAATACTGAAAAGCTAGTCTAGAGAAATTAGAAAACTAGCGAGAAAATCTGTGCCAATCTGTAGCACCGCTAGTTGTCCTTGTATCGTGTGAAATCTCCTTAGTAATTTCTTACGTACCCCGTGTGGTGTCGGGGGTTTTAGTAGAATAACACCACGGGACCTCCCCCTGTTGTAGAAGGCGACTAATCGGAGCAGCTGTCCGCTGTCCCTCCCCTAAACATCCTGTCATCCCCACTAACTTCGTGTGTCATTGCTTCCACTTACTTGTGGCACACTTCTGTTTTCTATCCTGTAGGCTAATCTTCGTATCAGCCAACTATTGTGTTTCCGACCCCGACGCTATTAGGTTGCGAGGGCTAGGGAGTCATTTCTATCTTACTCTTCTATTCTAACCATATTCTTCACTGTCCCCCCTTATCTTCTTCCATTTCTTTGTAGCTGGCGGTAGCTGAAAAACGCGGGGGAGTAAACCCTGTACAAAATCCCGGTCCTCCAGGTTGGGGGTTGGACGATGGGCTAACAACCCTTCTCCAGAAAAAAAAAATACTGTTCAGAAACTCGAAGAAAAATGCCGGACTGTTTTTGGAAAACGACATATTAAACGGAAAAAGGATATGATTCTGGGAACTTGGAATGTGAGGAGCTTGTTTAAACCGGGTGCATTGGCAATCTTGAAAGAGGAATTAGCTAAATATAAAATTTCGATAGCTGCTTTACAAGAAATGAGATGGACAGGGAAAGGAATGCTGGACTCAGGCGATTACACAGTATGTCATTGGAGGATAAAGAGTAATTTAGAACTCACCAATATGTATAAAACAACACATATTGTTGCAGAAATTAAGGTCAAAAGACTACAATGGCTCGGACATCAATTACGAATGGAAGAAGAAAGAACCCCAAAAATTATTTTCTGTAAAGAACCCGAAGGAAGAAGAAAGAAAGGAAGACCCCGTTTAAGATGGCTGGATGATGTGGAGATGGATCTGAGAGTGATGGGAGTGAGGGGGTGGAGAAGAAAGGCAAAAGAGAGAAGTGAATGGGCACTGATCGTTCGAGACGCCAAGGCTTAACTTAAAGGGCCGTAGTGCGACAGAAGAAGAAGAATTTCTTACGTATTAGAAACGGTTTAAAGTTCTGTTCCATTTTATCTGCTCTCTTTTTACGGTCTCCGTAAACCTCTATTAAATGGATTAAACTATATTGGCAGCACTGGAGACAGGGAAATGGTTGCGAGACTATTCATTGTGAGGATGACTGTGATTCATGCCGTACACAACCTGAAAGCTCTATGTTTCTCCGGCTTTTTCCCTCCTTCCAGGGACCTTTGCTCACAGCAGAGGATATGATTTGGTTGGTGTGGTTTGCTTTTGGTTGCTTCCCACACTAGACAGTTTCGGCATGTGTGGTTCTAGGATAATACAGTCTACCTGATATTGCTTTCAGGAAACGCAAGCAAGCCCCACAATGCGTCAAAGTTGCGAACCTTGAGGCTATTTGCTTTATTATTATTATTATTATTATTATTATTATTATTATTATTATTATTATTATTATTATTATTTTATCCCATAAATTCAACACTAAAATTATATTACAATACGACACCTAACAATTGTATAACAATTATTCAATTTTACGACACGACACCTAACACAACTAACAATTATTATTGTTAGTTGTCGGTTAAATATAAAATCTACTACAGGTGCCACCTGCTTCCTCGGGAGCCGATCTAGAAATTGTCAGCGCCTCTAAAAATTTTGAGCAAAATATAACTGATCTAAAAATGCGGTATCTTTTACTTCCATCTTTTAAATAATCAAGGAATTGAATTAAATTGCTACAGAGATTTTGCATAACAAATTTCAGATCTCCGATAACTATTCTGAGGAACAATCACATATGCCACAACTTAAAATAACACTATAATAAGAAATTTCGATGTCCTGAAAATGGAAATGAACTTCCATTAAAAACATAACTGAAGTTTTCCCTTATTTTCTGAAATTTCAGGTTTGAATGTTCTGCGCGGGACGGGAATTGCGCTGGTTTTCCTCATGCGTTAACTCAGCGTTTCCTGCTGCTGCGCTATCATAATACAAAACCTGCACACTACAGTAAACATGAGAGGCTTTTGTTTATTTTTCCCTTTTAAGAGTTGGAGAAGTGTGGTACGACAGGGATAATGATAGGTTGTATGTTGACTTCATCGGTGTAATAATGTTTCGTGCCGAGAGTGGTGTTCATGCCATACTATTATTTGCGAGTCTTTTTATAAACATTAATACGCTTTAAAATTGTGAGACTCTTCCGGTTTTGTGCGTTGATATCGTTCGTGAAAGTAAGTACGTTTCCGATTTGTCTCGTAAATGTGTATATTCTCCACATCTCTTTTGTTATATTTGTGGGGAATAGACTACGAAATCACTGAGAAGTACATATATACTGTTAGTGAAGAAAATCTTTCGAATTATGTTTTATATTAAAAGTTGGAGATCAGGACAAACCGTGGACACCCACACTATTGCAGTAGATGCTCGAGATGTTTATGTGTGTGTGTATATCCCATTTGTTGCGCCTATGATATGGCGAGAACCCAAAGACCATTTTACTGTTATTTTTATTTAACGAAATTAACGGGGTTATCAACCAAAATCAAAACATATTGTTAAATATTAAACATACATTCCACATTAAGGTCATTAGTACAAGATGTATCATCGAATCTTCCTACGCCACCTATACAATGGTTACGTGAGGAAGAAAAATATGGTTTTGAGGAAGAAGTGATTTCTAGTGAGGAAATCTTTTGTCTTTCAGCCGAAGAAATAGGCGCCGCACCTTCTCACATAGTCAGAATCAAATTATTTAGTTCGAGATTTGAACCTGTCTAAGAAGCTTGCTGAACTATTAGGATCTAGATTACAAGGATCGAATCTTTTAGAGCGAAGAACAAACATCACGTACAGAAAAAGTCAAAGTAAATTTTCTTTTCTATCTGTGGTAGACTAGTTTACTGCAACAATATAAAAAAACATTTTTGAAGAAATGGGGGTAGAATACATGACGCAATATTGGTAGCTGTTCATATACGTTTCAAAAGCATGTTTGAAGGCAGAGCTATGACATAAGGGAAAATAAATATATATACACACACACACACACACACTCACACACACACTCACACACACACTCACACACACACTCACACACACACACACACACTCACACACACACTCACACACACACTCACACACACACTCACACACACACGCTCACACACACACACTCTCACACACACTCACACACACACACTCACACACACACTCACACACACACACTCACACACACACACATATATGTGTATATATATATATATATATATATATATATATATATATATATATATATATAGACACACACACATATAGCTTGTACAGCAAAAATGAAGGAAATGTATGAAAGTATTGTATTGAATTTTAGCCTTTCCCGGCTGGTAAGCGGTGGTCCCGTTGGCGTTACAGGGCCAAACGTTTCGTCAATGACTACAGTGGACATCCTCAGTGGCGGAAAGTAAGTTGCTTCCCTTTGTGAGAATCAATATTTCTGCCGGAGACAGACATAAGTCTACCACTGTGCGTTGTAGTTTGAGCGTAGGTAAAATATTGCTCTTTTCTGTAAGCCGCTTGTATTTCTGGATTTGTTTTCCAGAAATGTGTGTCTTCTTTCGAGTCATCGTATTGAAGGTGATGCGGTCAATGTTGTTCCAATCGTCCACTCTGAGTGTATTACTGATCTATAAGAGAAGTCCGACTGATCTCTTCTTGACTCTTGTATTTAAGAAGTTTCTCTGCATCCTTGGATACTATATTATAATAGCACTACATCTAGTCGCTTTGATTCAGTGTACAACAACAGAAGTTGCAGTGATTGGTGAGTGTTTGTACCATTTGGTGCATAGGTTTGGAAGTTCGAGTTCGTTACAGATCTGTCAGTGGAGGTAACTTCACATCCCGTCATGCCTTTTCAGGTATTCGAATTTTGCTAGAATTGGACATACTGAGACGAAATGATCAATTGTTTCTACATGTTCTTGAAATTTTATTGCTGTTATTGTATTATTACTATTATTATTAATTTATTATTATTGATTTGTTATTATTATTAATTTATTATTATAATTATTATAAGTATTATGTATATGGCGTTATTGGATCGTTAGTCCGACATCGCCGGCCAGCTACCGGTGTCCCCTTTGCCTGGGCCTAGTTAAATTCCCATCCTTGGGGATAAGAACGACATGAGGCGAACCTGACGTATTCTCTTCACCGTAACTAGCAAGATCCGCCTGTTATTATTATTATTATTATTATTATTATTATTATTATTATTATTATTATTATTGTTGTTGTTGTTGTTGTTGTTGTAACACCTGGCGTTTCCTTAGGAAACATTCGCGGTTTCAGAAGTTACTTGCAGCCCGATATTGTCACGGAACTCGGTTGGAACCCCCAGAAACGATAGCTGCATCCTTTTGCAGGAGCTCTCGATTAGCAATGTCTAGAAATTCGCTGAGCGAGGGCGGAGAGCCGCGCCTTGGGCTGGCGCCGAGGTGACGAACGTCTGGCGAGGGGCGACTGGACGGGGCCGGATCGAACCCGAGTCCTCGGAGAGCGCGACGGCGGCGGCGGCAGCAGCACCATCGCTTCGTCGCGTCGCATTGCGCCTCCGTTTTTCCGCGTGGCTACAAGATGGCTCTGTCGGTTGAGGTGCCGGCGCTCGTAGCCGGTTGGCGGCCGCGGTGTCCGCTTGATAAATCCGGCCCAGCCTCACCTCGAGCCACCGCCATCAAGTGACGGGAACAAATCGAACTTTGGTGGCTGGATAATGATCCGGAACATTCCCATCTCCTCTCTGATTAATCCGGGAACACCCGGGAATCTTTCTCCCTTCTTTTTTTTTATTCTTTTCTCTTTCCTCCCCCTAGTGTTCGCAGCCGTTCTGCCCCTCCTTTTCCTGTCATCCCCTCCCTTCCTCGCATCGCTTTCCCTCGGACCCTCCTTTGCCATATCGATTGCGACTGAACAAAATGCGTTGCTGACTTTGACTTGCTGTGATTTATTAAAGAGGAAGAAACAAAAGTGAATTGCTTCGGGGTGACGTCGGTCAGATTGCTTAGGAAAGTTTAATGAGAAATATGAACTTGTGGACGTGCATATGATTGCAGGGAAAGGGGAATTCGCCTTCTCGTCTTGTGGACTGGCACGTGTTCAGGTTCGTTTTGAGGGAAGTTGAAGATGGTTTTCTCATTCACCGTCAGCAAGCGAATGAAAACAAAGTAATGACAATCCTAGCCCGTGTGACGCTTAATAGGTTTAAAGAAAAAATAATTGCATTTATTTTTAAACGTGATTAATGAAAATAAAATAGTCATTTGAATTATGAAAATTCATTCCGTAAACAGCAATTATATTGTCTGAATACAGGTCTTTGCGAACTCGTAGTATCCATTTCACAAACAGTGAGTATTTAGACTTTAATTTGAGTTTCTGAAAATGATGTCTAGTATCAATGTTTTTAATTAATTATCAATGTTTATCAATGTTTTTAATTTAAGTAAGTTCTTTTCAATCGCGTTTTTTTTCAATCATTTTATTATTTTGAATGGTATACAAGGTTCAGTTTTACAATACAAACTTTTTCACATGTTTTTGATGCTTATGATCTATTAAAAAAAAACTAAACTATTATTACTTTACAGCTATTACTTAGGGAGAGGAAATCCACTGGGCACCTCACAAAGGATCATCTAAATCTGCAAATTGGATGTAAAAAACGTGTTTGGGAAATCTATTTTTTATTCTGGTGTGGTTTATGGGTGCTTTGCCTAGATTGTATTGGGATATTTGTGTAATTGTTGACATATTATTGTAAAAAATATGGGATAACTTTGTGATGTGGTGTATGATAGGTTTTATTTGAATTTCTTTATGAAGTTGTTTGTTTGAAATGAGCCAGGGTGCTTTGGTTATTGTTTGTAGGAATTTGTTCTGTATGACCTGTATTTTATGTATATTAGTTTTTGCTGCATTGATCCAGACAGGGCAAGCATAGAGCATTAAGGGTCTAATTATGGATGTATATATGAGTTTGGAATTTTCTATTGTTATTTTACTATGGTTGTTTATTAATGGTTTTAATTGAAATAATTTGACTTTTGTTTGTTTTGTTTTAATGTTTATATGTTCTTTCCAGTTAAGTTTAGTGTCTAGATGCAGACCTAGATATTTCACTGTTTTGTTTTGTGGAGTCCAAGGAATGATGTTATTGTTCAGTGTGAGAGGTGGTGGTGTTAATATTGTTTTTAGTGAAAATATTTTTGCTGTTGACTTAGATGGGTTTAGTTTAATTTTCCATTTGTGTGACCATGAATCTATTAGATTTAAATGTTGCTGTAATGTGTTTCTTATTGTGTCTAGTGATATGTTTGAGCAATACAATGCTGTATCATCTGCAAATTGTGCTGTTTTGACTGTGTTGGATGTAGGGATATCAACTGTGTAAAGATTAAATAGCACCGGTGATAAAGGGGAGCCCTGAGGAAGTCCAGCATATATTGGTTTGGGGTTTGAGAGATGATTATCTACTGACACTGAAAAGGTTCTATTGCTTATGAAGCTATTGATGATGTTGGTTAGGTATTTGGGTGTGCCATTGATTCTTAGTTTGTACATGAGACCTTGATGCCATACTCTGTCGTATGCTTGAGAAATATCTAGAAAGGTTGATATCGGATGTAGTTTTCTTTGGAATGCTGTATGGATATGTTCTGTGATTCTTTATAATTGATGTGTGGTTGATAACTTTTCTGTGAATCCAAATTGGTGTCTGGGAATGATGTCATTTTTATTGACGTAATTACTAAGTCTTTTCTGAATAAGTTTCTCAAGAATTTTTGATAAGGAGGGTAACAGGCTGATTGGTCGATAATTTTCTACATTCGATGGATGTTTGTTAGGTTTTGGAATGGGTATTACTATTGAGTGTTTCCATAATAATGGGAAGTAACCTATTCTTAATGAAGAGTTATAAATATTATTTAAGAATGCTATGGCTTGATGTGGCAGATTTTTTAGGATTTTGTTGTTTATTCTGTCATGTCCTGGAGCCTTCTTTTTAGGGAGTGTTTTTATTATGTTTGTTATTTCCTGAGGAGATATGAATCTAATTCTGGAGGGTACATTATAATTAGGAGCTGTTGCTATCTGTGTGATTGTTTGGTGTTGAATGTGTGGGAGTGAGTCGTTTGGTTTGAATGTATCTGCAAAATGATTTGCTAGTGTTTCAGCTTTTTCAAAGGGTGAGAATTTTTTCCCTGTGTTGGTATTAAGTGGAGGAATGGTATTTTTTTCCTTTAGTATTTTATTTTTAAATTGCCACAGTGTATTGTTACTTGAGCTTAATGTTTGAATCATGGTGTTGTATTGTTGCTGTTTGTGTGTGAAAAGTGTTTTTTTGGTAATATATGTTAATAGATTAAGTTCCTTTTTAATTTCAGGGCGTCTAGTGTAATTCCATAATCTTCTTGTTTTATTCTTTATGTGAATTAGATTTCTTATACTTTTGGGTAGTTCATTGTTTTTATTCTGTGTTTTTGTAGGTGATTTATTTGGTTTACTATTCTCTAGTTCTCTTAATATTATGTTATTGAGTATTGTGATTGCTTGATCTATTTCTAGAGGGGTACTTAATATTTTGAACTTTGGGATGTTTGTTTTAACATTATTTTTAAATATTTGCCAATTAATTTTGTGAGTATTGAGTTGTGGAGTGGGTGAGTGTATTGATTATTACTGGTAGATGGTCTGAGTCCATTTCATGGTGTACTGTGGAGAAAAACGTTTGTTGTATATTTGTTATGCCTATGTCTAACAGGTCAGGGTTCCTATAGTGATCCAGTGGGTAGTAGGTTGGTTCATTAGGGGTTATGAATCTTAATTTGTTGTTGTTTATTAGCCGTAGTAGTTGTGTCCCAGCTGAGTTATTGTTTTTAAATCCCCACTGTGTATGTTTTGCATTAAGATCACCTAGGACTTCGATCGCGTAGCGATCATCAACAGACCTAATGGTGCAGATTAATGTTAGGTGAAAAACGAAGTTGTGCCCTGATATTGAAACTAGACAACATCTTATCTCAAATTATAACAAGGTATCAACCTCACCAGCAATCTTATTAATTACTGCAGTGGAAACGTGTGTCATACCCAAATTTCTTTCTTACAAGTGTCCTTTCAACAGGTACAGGGCAAAATCTGTACTACTTTTTTTCTAAAGATAGATATTCGCTATTTATATGAGGTGTGAAAAAGTTACTGCTGTCACGTACTGGAAGTTAGGGGCCGTCCATAGATTACGAAACGCAAATTTGGAGTATTTTGAACCCCCCCCCCATTGTAACCCACCAGCAACACGCTTTTAAACTATCCCAAAATAATTGCGTAATGCTTACAAACCTCCTCCTCCAATTACAAGAAATAAAAATAAATTATAACACAGAAAATACAATTTTTATTAATTTTGTTGTGTCCTATTTTAAAATGTATTATAATTAAAGTCAGAATTAATTGGCAATGCTGACTACATGTAACAATAACATTGGGAACAATTGCTATGTAGAGTAAGGACGCACAGACGTGAAACTTTCTGACAAGCTGTGCACACGTCATGGATGACGCGTGAGCGACAATCTAGTGCAACACTTTAATTAGATTCAAGAATCTACCGTATGCCAGTTTTGAATATTTTCTTCGTAATCTTGCAGATTATATAAAAAATTATGAAAAATACTTCTATTTATTGTAACAAATTACACAATAACTTTAATTTATTTGTTTTTAAAAGTAATTCATATTTTAATGTTTTATTTTAATACATTTTTTTCACCGGATGTCGAAAAATTAAAAATAAATCAACGGTATCAACGTATCAGTAAACAAAAATCCTCGTACCTCCAAGTTACGCAGCATAACGCTGGCTTAAATGTTACTTAATTTATGGACAACCATTTATTGAAAAAAAATCCACACTTTTCCACGACGCAAATCGTCGTTCCCGCGGAATTTGTGCTGCGCTGCCTATTGTGAGATAATGTCTGACGAGGGAACAAGCCCTCCTTGAGGCATCCTTTCCAATTCATGGCAGCAAAACACAAAGCTAATGACTTTGCCCACGCCTTTGACAAGCTCGCAATGCCACGTGGTGCAGCGTCTATTCCTCCAGGCACTAATTCATCGACACTGAGAAACAGAAACCCGATGTGATGTCGAAGTGTGCCTGCGGCATACAAGTGTAGTTAACATAGTTTGCCAATCTTCTATTATTGTTTTGTAAGAACACATCACTAGATGATGATTCAGTTGAATGTGTTTGTTGTACATCTCAGTTAACAGTCATTTTGATCATTATCTTTGCTGGTAACACTTGAATTGAATCGTTTATTTCAGAAACCCGTCAAACGCCAAAATTTAAAATGCGCTTTAGCGGTGGATAATTGTTCCATGACGATAGACACATCGCTTATTCCATATTTACCTAAAATATTCATTTATTAACTGCTTTAATATTTTAAAAAAATTGAAATCCGAGAAACTGGTTCACTTTTTCTCAATTTTCTCGACATGACAATTTTGGCGTTTGAAGGGTTTCTGAAATAAACGATTCAATTGTGGGAATTCTGATACGGTGTTGTTGATGTTCTTATGACGTTATACCTCTTTTATTTCTTGGTAAAACTTGGTGAACTAGCATGAAAACCATATCTGTGACTATCATTATTTCGTTTGATGAGGAGACTATGAACGACTCGGAAGTGAGCGATTGATTTATATTATTATAATCAATGAGCCAATCATGTTCTTAAGGGTCGCTTCAAGCCACGTTGGCGAATACGCAGCATTGTCAGCAGATGCTTTGAACTACCCAACTAAATGTAGCACATCCGATTTTCAGAGACACCTCTAAAATTTTGAAAATAGAATAGTTTAAAATTTTATTCGGCACTTTCCAACAACTAATTTATTCAAAATAAATATTTTTATATGACATTTAAAAAATAAAGTCTTTAGAAAATATTATGTTCGAAATTTTGAAAATATGAGTAATTTTCGACTATTTTTGAGTGAAACGGTGACAATTAAGAAAAATTCTTTAACCATATTATTTTATCAAAATTGTCTCAAAAAGTTCGAGGGTTCAAATCCGATCAAAGCGGTGGATTTTTAAAGGTGAAAAAATTCTTCGTACACCTTCCTTCGGAGGGAAAGTAAAGCCGGCTGTCTCATATTGTAGATTTACTGCACGTCAAATAACCTCAAGCCTAAAAGAAGCCTCTGAGCAAAATTCAAAACACCTCTTTCATCGCCCAATTAATACCTCCTTTCTCTGCCAAACAGTAAAAGAATTTGGGTTGTCAGGCGGAAGAGGGTCCTCCTCATGACCTTAGCCTCTATTATTGAATTTTATTGAATTTTGTGCCTGAAGACCCTTAGTGAGATCGGAAGTAATTCTCGAAAAGTATTGGTTAAAGAGACTAGCCACTGTTGCCGGGTCGTTCGCATTTATATCATTATATTTTAAAACAACATTCTCTACAGGATTTCTAGTTGATTTTGTGGTATTTTTTATTATATTCCACATTGCTTTTGTTTTGTTACTTGAGTTCAAAATATCCTCATCGTGTTTCATTATTTTAGCCCGCCTTATGACTTTTCGTAACAATGTTTTGTATTTTTTAAAGTAGATAAGGAAATCTTGAGATACGTTCTGTCTTGAGATTCCGCCTCTGTCACGGAAAATAAGGCATCTTTGAATCGAATGTTCATCTAGTATTATAATATTACCAAATTGACGCATCGTCGTGGTAACAGCAATAGGTCATATGTCAATTACCGAAGTTTTCAGGAGGAATGAAAAACATTTTCTACTTCTCAATCTCGACAGTCGCTTTCACAAATGTAAAAACATGATTTTCGGTTTTTCATTAGTCCGTCGTCTTTCGGCATTTATTGCAACTTTTGCAGTTCTCTTCATTTATCACAATGGTGCAATAAACAAAAAGTTTTTTTTGACATACGACCTATTGTGGTTACCTCGAAGATATAATGTTAGAGAGTTGGTGCTGTTGTGACTAGCTTATATTTGTAATGACTAGACATCGGATGTTTAAGCACTAAAAAATCGTCTTTTAGGCACCTACAAAGGCGCTGAAAATGTCAAGAATAAGGAGAAAAAAGGCACTGTCATAAGTCATGCACAATAAAATGGAAAAATTATATTTTTTTCTATATTATTTTGTGAACTTAAATGCACAAAACCAGTTCGTACATTTTAATGTAAAACTATATTTACACATTTACAACTCTTCTACATTTTATTCTTAATAGTTTCCATTAACCAGTAATATTTACATATTACCAGTAACTTTTCAAGGATCACAATTTCGAATTTGCGACGACTGGAGACAAAATCAGTTTGAATGCGGAGAAGGATATCTGAACGATGTGACTGGCATATATTTTAGAAAACCAACACTAGCACCACTGAAACCTTCTGGGAATTTATCTTTATTTCCACTTAACATTTCGGTTCCCTCAGTGTATCGTCAATCGTCCATGTTCTCAGATCATGGCTGGTATTTATGAAATGGGGAAATGGAGAAAAATCAGTTGGTAAACTTTCGGGAATTCACTCGTAATTTTAAATTGCAAGACGTGAATAGAAGATTTCATAATGAATGGTCACGTTGGACCATCACCGATTTTCCGATATCTTAGCATTGTATATAAATATAATAAATAAAAGCCAAAAAAGTCCTAAAATGGTATTTATGCACAAAATAGGCAATTATGCTAAAATAAGCAAAAATAAGCGTCATAAAACCGTCATATGCCATCATTTGTCATGATTCGTGGACGTATATTATCAGCCTTTGAATAAGTTCTCTAGAAAAAAATAGGCATTTCCCTAAACATCCGATGTCTAGTAATGACTCAGTATTTTTTCTTGATTGCCAATATATGTTTACAAATAAAATAAATGTATTCAAATTTTTTTATGACAATCATTTATTTCAACAATTGCACAACGTTTCGTAACTCGTTTTGTTACATCATCAGGTGCTGATCTTATTACTTTATTTATTTTATTTATTTCTAGTAATGACTCATTTTGAATAAATAAGGACATAGAGATTGCAGAGATAATTCCACCCGGCCAATATCTGATCTAATTAATTTCTTTAGGTATTGATACAAAACAGTATACTATCTCTTAAATGTAAATATATCTGCCAGAGTATCCGGAAAGTGGTTTAAAGTTACTGTTCTGATTACGTGTTTAAGATTGTCCAGATCTCTAGATGGAAACAGGCTTTTTGGGGCACGATGTGAATTGCCTGATCATATTCCGGTAGGATTGGAAGTGACTGAACGAATGGCGGTGCCTGGAAGGGGGAAGGGCCGGCAACTTAGGGCGGAAAGGGGCGCCCGCAATCATAGAGGCGTCAGTTTCATCTCCGCGCCACTAACCCCTCTTCCCCCCACCCCTTCTCGCCCCTCGCCGCCCCTCGCCGCCCCGCGCCTCACTTTAAATATTCACTCGTGTTTCTCTTTTCTTCTCTATTTCCCGCCTCCGTCGCCGCCTGAATTTTTCATCTCGTCCGAGGCCGCATCGTGTCGGCGCGCGGGGTAAGGGGTGGGGGGGGGGAAGGGACGAGTAGGGGTGGGGGAGGGGACCGCGGTGGGAGCGCCCCGGAATGTCGTCACATGGAGCTGTCCAAGCGGCCGAATGAAAATTCGGATTCCATGCATATCGAGAGGTCTTGCTCAGCGCCCTAGGGCTGCACGCATATTTCCGATTATTAATGTGGGCTCCATAGAAAACCAAGAAGAAAAGCTTTCTCTTTTTGCGGAACGGCCCGTCCTCCGCCTCTCTAAAGCCATGAGGACGCGCCGAGCCGGGCAACGCGTGCGCCGTGGATGCCACACAAGCGTCGACCGAGGATGACAATGAGGACGGAAGGAAAGGCTCCCCAAAGGGGAGAAGCCAAGGCGGCGAGGACGCGGGCGCGGCAGTCGCTACGGTGCGTGCGGTGGGTGGGACGGGGCACTCATTAAAATGCAGCTCAAGATATCTACAAACCCACAACGGAAGAGAATGCCAGACTGCAAACGCAGTAAATACAACCGAAAAAAAAAACAAGACCCAGAATGTTGATAAAAATACGCCTCAAAGAATGTAGGACAAAAACCAGTTCGTTAAACCGACACAAGAAAGTGAATAATAAATGTATAGAGGGTAATTAAAATTTTATGGTAGGCAAAACCATATTCACATGAACTCTTTGTTTGTGTAGGTTTACAAAGAAGGAGCCGGCGGGGCGCGGGTAGGGGGGCGGGGAGCGCCACACGGGCGAATGCACTTGCCAAAGAAGGCGTCTTAACAAGAAGTGATCGTCTCATCGTTAAGCTTATCAAAGACTTTGAGCGAATGAGTGGGTGTCCAACGAGGCTTTCTCGTGTCGCAGCCGTCGGCTCGGCGGAGAGAAAAAGGACTGTACGGTTGCGCACAGTGGAAGAACGAGGGTTTTTAAGGGAGTTTTCTTTGCAAGTGTCTTGCAAATGCAGGTTTGTAGAGTTAATAATCGAAGTTATTCACTTTACAAAAGTTTCGTTATTTTAACAAGGAATTTTAATTTGATTCAAGTTTCAAGTTACAAGTAGTTAATATTTTTGAATGATTCTATGACATGTACGAGTGTATTGGTGTATATATATATATATATATATATATATATATATATATATATATATATATATATATACTGTTTTGATTTTTTTATATTGCAAATTCTAGGGTAATTATTTAAAGAATGTTAGGATGCTATTGAGCTTTACTAGAAATCTCAGCCTGAACGTGCATATTAGATTGGAAATATTAAACGAATCATTTTCCTCTATATTTCTTCGGCAATGTAGAAAAAACTATTTAGAACCATTTATTTATCTTTTAGAATAAATAACATGTCATTTCAACGAACACCAAAATATAGTAAAATGTTGGGTAATTTATTACTGTTTTTACGGTTGATAATTTCTAGTACTCCTAGTTCCATTGGAAATAGTGACTTAGTGACTTGATCATAGTTACATTGGAAAATTTCAGTGAATATCGCTGTAAGTAATCAGTACTGCAAACATTGGTTTGAAAGATGACCTACTCAGGAAAAGTTTTTTCCTAAACAGTATTACTTATCACGCGTTTTAAATATTACTACTCGTGACAACTCGAGTATCATTTCACACGCATCATATCATTCATCCCATTAGATGTACCTTCCAACTTCCACAGAGGGTAAATTTTGACTCATTGTAACCATTATTTACTCCAAACTTACTCTCTTGATAAACATGTTCCAGAAATTTTAACGTGTTGCATTAAACTTTCTCCGAATTCATTTTGAAATATTCTCACCTTGTAGGTAACTGTGTAAATATACGGCGTATTAAATAATAAAACCTGTCTTTCAGGGAAGCTTTTTCATAACAAACCTTTAATACTTCCAACTTGGCTTAGATCAATTCTCTTTTTCTACAAAAAAAAAAAAAAAAAAAGAAGAATTAAGTTACTTCCATTACAGTATATCTGCAAGACAAATTACGAAAATGTTGAATAAGCTAATACACATTACCACGCAAGGTCGTATTTTCGTTCACTGTGGCGATGTCATAAAGCAGGGATTTCATTCCCGCGCTATGTGTTGTCTGTGTTTTCGAGGTAGGGGGGGGGGGTTCAAGAGCGGCTCGCGGCTCGAGGCTAATTAGATGTTTGGGGCTCAATTAGAAAAAACGCCATAGGTGTCGAACACAACAAACTGAAAGAATTGATGTCAGATTACAGATTTTTTCCTGACGAAACCACCTCTTCTTTCCTTTCAAGTTTCAAATGTCACGTTGCGTTTGCTCACTTGAAAATTCTTTGTTATTTTAACAGAAATACCAGGTCAAAATTGATTGTCTTTACATGAATTATTTTTGAGATGTTGATAAAGTGTTGTACACAGTTTTGTTGAATTAATGGTTTTGATTAGTACATAACCCTGAAAGTTGTAGAAACCTTGAAATTCGTATCCTCGCCAAAGTGCTATACATTGGTACTGAAATAATCATGCAAAATATACTCGTAGTCACGATTGCCTGAATGTTAAAGGTGTAAGTGAGAATTCTAATAATGAGTATTCCATTTGGTTTAGGTTGCAAAGGAATGCAGTTATATATCATACTTTCCAGAAGACGAACCAAAACACGACAATATGACAAAATTTTATGTATTGTGTGTTTATGTGATATTTCTAATATATTGTTGTACGTGTATTACTTGCGCAGTTGTTGATTGTGGAATGGACACACAACGTGTAAAAAACGAGAAGAAATATCCAGTTATTGGTTAGTACTTATACTATTCCATAGTTAGTACTCCTACGGAATCAGTAATTTTATTATATTAAATGTTCGTGTTTAAATCGGGAAAACTCAATTGAAAGTAATTTTGTTACTAATATATTAGTTAATGTTTTAACATACTACAATTAATGAGTTATACTGATATTGGTAATAAATTAATGCGATGTTTGATGAAAAATACAAAGTAAATAACATTATTTAATTTGCATGAAAGTTGAAAGACCTAAAATACACATTCCACTTTCATCTCCCTTATTCTTTAACATTTAATTTAGAGCGAAACAAATGATAAAATAGCACAAAATTTCTGGTATTATTTCTAAATTTTGCAGTTTTCGAAAATACAAAGAGTGCGCCAAGGTGACCAGCACCAATTTTTTATCATGCTTTGATACATACAAGTAGAAACTTTAAAGACAAAATTGAGGCAGCTTTTTAGAAAAGTTTTTTCAATATTCTGCATTAACATCAAACAGAAATTAGGTAAAAACTGCTCTAAATACTTTCCAAAATTGTACATGAACTTTGTTAAAAATCTAATTTTAGAACAGATTTTATTTAAGCCAAAAATATATATCTTCAGTGCTTATGAAATGTTAATATTTTCTATCATTGTAACAGCAAATAATATTATAATTTCGACTTACCTGAATTACTAAAAAAATCAAGAAACGTTTGAAGTATGGTAATTGAGAAATAGCAATATTTTAACAAGCAAACAAACATAATATAATTAGGAATATTAAGAATTGGATTCCAGCTTCAGAAGTTGAAAATGTTTCTTGTCCCTCTTGCCAAGACTATGATCAATTGTATATTAGTCAAACTCAACGAAAAGTCTGACAGAGAAAGCGCGAACACAAAAACAACGTTCAAGAAATAATTGCCAAATTGATCCCAATATCTAAACATAGATTACATTTATCACATACGTTCGATTTCAACAATCCATTCAATTTCGGTAGAGAAACTAGTATTATTGATTTTAAAAAAAAGAGTTTCAGAAATTAATCTGGCATATTTACTATTCATTCTAATTAAGAGAGTAATGTATGTATTTCTGCTTAAGACCACGTTTTAAACGAACTAAAATATTTTTCATAATGCCTTTCTTGAGCTCATTTACTGAAACTCAAGTTCTTCTTTCAAATGTTCCTTCTCTCTTTACTGGATATTTGTTTTTTCACCTTTTCTCATTCTTCGTTTCTACCAGGAGGTCTCTTTGCCGAATTTTCAACCCCCTGCTTCTTCCCCATCCCCTCCATCTGTCCGTGTTCCCCTCTCTCCCCCCGCAAACCTCCAATGCCTTTCACTTCAACGTCCGTTCCAACGGATTTTGGCTCCAATTGCCATTCTGCTGCTGGGCATTCTAGGTTGGCCAGATGTAGCATTTACCTCGCATTTAAACTAGAATTTTCATTACAAAAAGGTTGAACTACATATTATATATTGATTCACCGTCCACATCAATTTTATCAAAGTATCATTACATAGATCAAGAAAATTTTTTTCGTAATAATACCTATGCGGAGTTTTAATTATTGGAAGGTGAGTATGAGCTCCCTTCATACTGTACTTTGTATTTATATGCGTTTAGTCATTTATATACTAAATTTGTGATTTGTAAATTACGTTTTCGTCCGTAGATGATAAAAGTAGCTAAAGATGTGAACGCATTAGTTCACGAAACGTCGTACTCTACAAATAAAACGCGTTTATTCACTGTTTTAATATACATATTCTGTCCTGAGTTACTTTAAACTGATTTTCTATAATATGCCTACACATCAGAAAATATAAACGACTTCGCCAACACTTCGAAGTCATCCCAGACGCCAGCCACGAGGGATCACAACGCGACGGCTAATTTATTCGTCGCACAGGAGCATCTGCTCCAGCCAACACCACAACAGGCGCCCGCACCACAAGTTTGTGTTGGACAGGGCGGGTGACTGCTTATCCAGCCAAATCGGGCTTCACAAGGAATCACATCAGCATCACAAGGAAAGTAACATTAATTTTAACAGTGATAGTTAATGTATTATTCACCATTTGGACTGTATAATTCTAAACAATATGCAACAAGTATTGTATCGCAGCTTCTGGGTCAATGACCCTCATCTCGATCAGGTTTTTCGTCCAGTTTCCCTGATCCATTGAGCAAATGCTGAGATGGCCCCTTGCTTTGCTTCTGGACATAAATGTAACTTCATTACCTGTGCACGACTTCTAGAATTCAATGGAAAATATAGTTATTCAAATTATCGTTTCCATGTTTTCGCGGCAGGAAGTATTATTCCTCCTTTGATACGTACGAGTAGAAACTTTAAAGAGAAAATTCACTCGGCAAATAGCAAGCAACTCGCCCACACTACTCGGGATTCAGTGAGTGGTTGCTCGGTGTTCGGCGAATAACGAAAGTGTGGAGCCGCCTTAACGCTACCTCAAACCCCCTCCCCCTCTCTAGCGTTACGTAATTTATGGACGATCCCATATGAGAAAGAATTTTGTGGCGTCGCGCATCGCTTCCTTTCCCGTGCCGGGAAAACCGTCCTCCCCCATGCTTAAGCCGGATGCGGGGTTGGGGGCGGTTGGCATGCGCTGTGCACGCTGACGCGCGCCGAGCTGAAGACGCGCTGAATAGGCCAGGGGGATGGGGCAGGATACTTTACAAATATAACTGTAGTGAAAGGTTAGTGCGAGTCGCAAGACTCCTAGAGGAGGCTGGCCGTCGAGCCTTCCTGACGCCCGCCGGCATGGGAGTGCCGAGGGGAGGGGGCAGCCTCCGGGTACTTAAGGCTGCATCAACTGCGCCCACGTGGGATATGTAGAGGGTCGAAAGGCCGAGTGATATCTTCGGTGCTATCCTAGCACGCGGTCTTCGAGGCGAAGACCGGTTTGGCGTCAGGCCATGTTGTAACGATAGTTAAGGGACTCTGTTCGACAGCTTCGCACCACGCGTTGCTAGCCTGCTTTAAAGCAGTGGTACTGGGCTGGGCCTAGGGACGGTCGCGAGGATTTCGCGGCTAAGGGATTGGAAAGGTTGCCAGAGATTTTTATTTTGTAAATTATTGCGTAAATATATTTCTTTTAGAAACAGTCGTCTGAGTTATTTATTTCCAGTACGTCACAATATCTGATTTTTTGGCGTTAGGGACCCTCAAAACCCTTTTTTTCTGTAAAAATCTCGCCACTTGTATTCGGGACCATGAATAATAATTAGCAACGTTTTGATTTTTCTAGAAATACTAAACGTTTTCAGTTTTCCGATATCAAATTCGATGTTGCATGGGTTTTCATTAATTACTTGATGAAGTATGGTAACTGCAGTTTATTTACGTTATATCCTATTTATTTAGTGTCTCTTTTACTTTATCGCAAAATGCTTACGAAAAAAACACCCCTCGTATCTCTTCAACCGTGTAAGATACGAATATGCCGTTCGGACAGTCGATTGCATAAACAGAGGTTACTTAAATGCAGCATACTTCTTCTTTGTACTATTTTTTACTACGAAGATATAAGGTCAACTTTGTTTTTTGAAATGAAACCCTATGCTTAATTTTAGCTTATCGTAATGGTCTTAAAAAGACAATTTTAAGTATGTGTATATCTTCGGATTTAAACGTTTTTTAGAAACTGATGAGTTTTTGTAACTTATTTTTTAATTCAAGCTGCGAGTTTCCGTTCGACCTTTTCTGCTGACTAAATGGGGAACTTTGCGAGTCCGTCCTTCAGGCAAACGCTGGCATTTACTTGAGCTCCGATACTAATTTTGCTGAAAGTTAACGTCGTCTAAGAAAGACTCAAATGCTGCATTCCGGATTCCGGAAAGTTCTTGTTTTGTCATGCAAATATTATGTTATTTTGAAACTGTGACAACATATTCTATGATAAAGTTTAAGTAAATAATACATAAAATAAATGAACAATTTCTTATTAATCATAATAATCAGAAAAAATTAATGCTATGAGAAACTGGTAGAAGTGCGCTATCATTACCCCTCCCGCGCATTTTAATACTTTTCATAGTCCTGGCCTCCGCCCAGTTATCTACTCGTAGTACGTGGCCTTTGGGCGTTTTCGGAAAGCAGGCAACACCATTTACGAGACATTTTCCTTTAGTTTCTCAGCGAAAACATACAAGGTCGAATGGAAAAGTGCTACTTCAGTAGACAAATACGTTACACATATTACACATCAATTTCTAAGCGATTCGCTTAAATACGAAGATATACACATATTTGAAATCGTTTTAATCCCATTACAATAAGACAAAATTTAGCATAAGATTCCATTAAAAATAACAAAGTTGACCTCATATCTTCGTAGTAAAATATAGTACAAAGACGAAGAATGCTGTACTGAAGTAGTCCCCATTTTGGCAATCTATTGTTCATACGGTGTCTTCGTATCTTGTACGGTTGAGGAGATGCAAGGGGTGTTTTCTCTTGTTTCACCCTATATATATATATATATATATATATATATATATATATATATATATATATATATATATATACACACAGTCACACACATTCTAAAGCTTCGGAGAAAAAGCGGCGAATTTTCGACAGAACAACTTATTGCCGAGAATTGGTTCAAAAAATTGGATAAATCCTCGTTCCTGTATATAGTAAAATACTTCCTCTAACAGGTTGTGTAGCCAGAATCCATGTTGGTGAGAGTTTGGGTGGGGGTAGAGGTGGGATGAAGTGGGGCGGGAGACACGATTTTTTCTCAATAGCACCTCATACAGAATTATCAAAAAACAAATTTCGCTTAATATTATGAATTATTGCATATTTTGAAGTTGCCTACATGCGTCTTTTTAAAAATGAGGTGAACGACCCATTAGTTTCAAATGCATTGGTGGTTCACATATCATGTTTTACTCCGGGACTTCCAAGAATTGTAAGTGAAATGCGAAAGCTGTTCACAAACTGTCAGAAAGTCTCAGGGACTTCAACATCACCATCGATGCTGATAATGTGCATGGTTTTCACACACTCAGATCATGTGACCCTTGAAAACATCTTCAAAATATATGTTTACCGCCCGTTAAGTTTCACGTACCGATTTTAGTACTTTAGCCCAAGAATGAGAAACACTGTGAATATGTTCTTAACTCTTGGTACTACTAGTGCTATTATTTTACCACTTGTTACATCGGCTCATCTCCAATTCTATGTTTTTAAAGTCGTGAGTGTAGTTTTCGCGGGAATGGAAAATTATTTTATCTTATAAAAATGTTTGCTATTTTAAGCATAATTTTCTTTTTAGAAGCCTCTGGAACCACAGCTTTTAGTATTAGAAAGCTGAACATTGTAAGACTATCAGTTTCACTATGAAATTTTAATGCCACATATGACAATATTTTCGTTTTAATTCGCACTTTTTGCATTTTATACACATAAATATTAATACAGTCATCTTTTTCAGCATTAAAAGCAAATATCTAAAGATCAATATCTGTATCAATCTCTAAAATAAAGTTTAACGTAATTAAGTTAAACTTAATTAAGATAATTTATTATAATTAATTAGTATTCTTATTATTTACATTTTATAATACATAAATAAGACTAAGCATCCATCTATTCATCAAAATTCGTAAAATATAAAGTTGAAGTGTTTATTGATAATTCATAGCTTTGTATAATACGGAACTTCCTTAGTAAAAATTTTGCAAACTATGCTGAGTTTTCTAATACAACAGTATGTCCACAGGTACTGTAAAATAAGTATTAGATTCGGGAACAAACATTTTTTTAGAGAAAAATAAATGTTTTTCGTCGCCGATGGGTAGTGTGTTTCAAATTTTTACGGTGCAATCTGTTTGTGACATGGATAAAGAAGAGGTCCGCAAGTGTGCAGGTGCAGGATCACGCAAGCAGAAGGTGTCCTGCTGCAAAGGCTTTTCCCCTCGGTTTCTCCCCGTCGCGTCGCGTCGCACCGCCTGGCCCGCCGCTTCTCTAACGGAAGGCGCTCGGACAACAGCCGAGAAAGCAGAAACAGCAGCTGTTGCTCTTTCGAGAAAGGGCTTTCCAATTGACCGCACAGCGACAGACAAACCTTTTCTCATAAGATCCTAATTCAGTATTCCGGGCGCTAGAACACAAGGGAATGGATTGCGTTTACTGTTTTTCTCTCTGTCTCTCTCTCTCTCTCTCTCACGCGGCGTCGCTCCCGCGGCTACCACTTCTTTTTCCCTCCGCTGCAATTTAATACTTCTTCTTCTTTTTAACCTTCCATCTCCGATTCGCGCGCGTTTGCCCTCTTCGCGAAGCCGGACGCATCCCCGCCCCACCTCACCCCGCCCCGCCCCTCCCGCCCCGCCCCGCCCCCACCCCGTCCTGCGCCGCCCCACTCCGCAGTCCTGCCCCGCCCCCTGCTGCCTCGCGCTACACCACCCTGCTTCGCCTAGTTCCGCCTCGCTCCGCCCCGCCCCGCTCTGCTCTGCCCCGCCTTGCCCCACCTTTACGCGCCCTGCCTCCTCGCCCTGCCAGACCACCCGCCCGTCCCACCCGCCCCGCCCTGAGCTTGCGCCCCGCCATCCCTCACCCCACCACACCACGCGCGCCCACCCTACCCCGTCCGCGCCCCGCCCCCCCGCCCCCTCCCCCGCCCTGCCACACCCTACCCTGCCCCGCACTGCGCTGCCACACTTCGCTGACATGCCCCGCCCCGCCCCCCGCTGCTCCGCGCCACTCCACCCACTCCACCGTGAATCCGCCTCGCTCCACCCCGCTCTCTTTTCCGCGCCTTGCTCCGCCCCCTCCTGGCCCGCCCCACCCCGCCATGCGCCGCCCTCTCCGCTGTCGCGCCCCGCTCCGCCCGGCTCTGCCCCGCCCCCTCCTGCCCCGCACCATACCAACCCGCTCCACCCTGCTCCGCCTTCCTCCGCCTCGCTCCGTCCCGCCCCGCCCCGCTCCGCCCTGCCGCGCCCTACTCATCCCCGCCCCACCCCGCACTACCCTGCCCCGCCCCCTTCTGTCCTGCCTCGCCCTGCCCCGCCCCGCACTGCCCTGCCCCGCCCCCATCTGTCCCGCCTCGGTCTGCCCCGTTCTGCCCCGCCTCACCTCTCCCCGCCTCCTTCTGTCCCGCACCTCTCTGCTCCTCCCTGCCCCGCCTCGCCCCTCTCTGCCCCGCCCCGCCCCGCACTGCCCTAACTGCCCCGCATTGCCCTAACCACCGCCCGCCCCCTTCTGTCCGCCCGCCCTGCTCCTCCCTGCCCCGCCCCCCCCGCCCCGCCCGGCCGGCCGTGCTGCCCCGCCCACTGCCTAACCGCCCCGCCCCCTTCTGTCCCGCCCCGCCCTGCTCCTCCCTTTCCTGCCCCACCCCGCCCAGCCCAGCCCGGCCCGGTCCTGCCCCGCCCCGTCCGGCAAGCCCTACTCTCCGGGTCCATGCACTCGTCCTCACTATCACACTATCAAAGGACTCTGGCCGGGCGGCGTGGATTCAGCGCGATCCCTGCAATCCTCCTCTCTCGGGGCGCGTCAGAGGGCGTCTTTTGTTTTTGCTGTTCGCTTCGCCACACCCCTCCCCCCTCCACCCCTGTCGCTCCCTCTCTCGCCTCGCGCGACCGCCCGCGCCTGGAAAAAGGGAGACATTAAGCGATCTTCATCTGTCTGGAAGGGAAAACATAACAGATAGCCGCGCCGCCTCGCAGTGTTCGCTCGGTCCTTTGGGGATATATTGCAAAAATTCGGCTTCGGACCGCCCCGCTGATGCGCGATGTTGCTTTGTCTTGGCCGGAAGGAGGGGAGCGGTCGGGATCGCGCCGGGCGGAAGGCAGCGCTCGCTTGTCACAAGTCGATGGAACTGATGGATGGCGGAAAGTTCGTCGGACCTTTACTGCAATTGGAATCAAAATTCCATTTTGCCTTTCCTTGATTTACGAAGAAAAATCACATCTCCACAATATTAACTTACCAAATTGAAGAACATCATATAATTAACTGAAATTCGAATGGGATACCTAGACGTTTAGTTAATGGAGCTTAGACTTCTTATAAAATTTTGAGAGACTTCATCAACCCCCCCAAAAAACTGTCAATAATAATTACATAAATAATAATTTAGTGCATCTGGAAAGTGTATCTTGAAAGTAGATCAGGTAGATGAAGACGATAAATAACAAGCATTCATTAATTTTTTTTGTCGTAAGCTCAATTTAAATGTGGTTCATCTGCTTTCGCGTCCCCGTTTACTCCTAACAAAAAATCCTGCTCTTGCTTAAGATGCCGTACTTCCTCCGTGAAGTTCATGGACAAACAGTCATGCGCGACCGTCGTACGGGAAGGAGCGGGGAGGGGGAGAAAGCCTTGAAAGATTCGTTGCATACAAACAAATACTTGTTCACTGCTAACACGTTCGTTGGTTGGTTGTTAGTGATTCCGGGCACGTCAACTACTACCTGGCCCATAAGCATAGTGCATGTTGAAGGTGGCGGTGATCTTACCCCGCTGAATGGCGAGATCCGGCGCCGACCTCCCATAGGCTAACAGTGTTTTCCCCAACTACGTATCTTCCACCAACGGGATACAGTTCCAACCGTGACAACCGTTACAAGCTCTAATCTCCCGACCGATCTCCCGGCCTGTGTGGTAATGTAGTGCCTGTTAGTGTGTGTGTAGGGGAATATGACAAGGAAGAGGAAGGAAAGATCGCGCGCGGTACGTGGCCCGTTTGTTAGGGTACTGCTCCGGCATTGGCCGGGTATTGATTGGAGAAACCTCGGAAAACTACCGATCAGAGCAGCCGACCGCTAGAATTCTTTTCCAAGCAGCAGCGGCTGAACTCGTCCTAGCTATATTGTTACTTTCTAGGTGGTGAATTAAAACTCCGGTATTATTTTAACAAAAAAGTTTATTTTTTCTCGTAACACAATCACTGAAAACACTTGATTATTTATTTACACTACACTTCTCTTTACTTATTTACACTATACTTCTCTTGATTATTTACACTACACTTCTCTTTATTATTTATTTACACTACTCTTCTCTTACACTGTCGCACAGTCCTAAGCACTAACCACAGTTCGCTGTATTGATCACAGCTCGATGCACACTGACCACGGTTCACGTCACTGACCACAGTACGATGCACTGACCACGGTTCACGTCACTGACACAATCACTGCACTGCTATTCACCGCGATGCACACACTTCACAGTTCAGCTTCGACTGCGGACTTAAGACTGACTCGCGGTCGCCGGCCGCGGCGTATTTATACTCGGCGGGTGCCGTCGAGAACTTTCCGGACACCGCGAACGTTCTGGAATAATCTAGTGCAAGCAGATGACGCAACCCGCGCTCACAGGCAGCTCGTGGTGGCGCCGGCAGATGACGCAATCCGCGCATAGAGGTAGTTCGTGGTGGTGCCGGCCGGTGACGCAATATTCGTTACAATATATAGCTAGGGTGGAAAATCCTTCCACCGTCGATATTCGAACCCTAGGACCTGCCGGTCGGAGGCACTGCAGTGACATAAATTTATGCCCTTAGCCGCCTAAGCTGGTCTCTCTGACTGGGAGGCACATTTCACATCGCTTCTTTGAGATGCAAGTTGGGCTCTCCACAAGCCAATCATAACGTGGCTGAAAAATAACTGATTGGGAAATGCTCTTAACGCAGTTATCAAATATCTCTACAGCGGGGCAGGCCCCTTCAAACATGAAACTTAAATATTCCTTACCGGCGAGAGCTGTTATGACTTGGCACCAGATGTTAATGACATCAAGAATGGCGAAAACGATTATTAAAATAACTTTAAATTTAAAAAATCCCTTAAAATATGTAAAAAAAGAACCTTACCTTCGATAGAACTTTACTTACATTCTTGTGTTAATATACATTGTTAATATTAGAAGAAAAAATTCGCGATATGTTGGGACCCATACAGACTTTTGCAGCAAAGAAATCTAGAAAAGGTTCAGCGTAGAGCTTCAAAATTTGCTTTCAGGGGTACCAGGAATAAAGTATGGGAGTCACTCGAAACAAGGAGAATGAAATCGCGTCTCTATGCTATGTATAAAGCGTACACAGGCTTTCGACCGTGGAAAGAAATTCAAAGTCGATTAGGAAAACCTACATATTTCGGCAGAGCGGATCACATGCACAAAATTCAGACAAGAATTCAGAAAACGGACGTTGGGAAATATTCATTCGCGAATCGAACTATTAGAGACTGGAACGACTTGCCTGTGACAATCTTTGATCCCTTCCCTCATGATGTCAGCAAATTTAAAAATAAATTAAATTCCTAGATGTTCATATGTGTCTTATTACCTCCTATGTAAAGTATGTTATATTATAACTATTATTATTATAACATTATTATTATTACTATTACTATTATTATTATAACATTATTATTACTATTACTATTATTATTATTATTATTATTATTATTATTATTATTATTATTATTATTATTATTATTATTATTATTATTATGTGCAGTGGCGTGTAGTGCAGTGATGTGAAGTTGAGGGAAAAGAGTGTGTCAGAATCACATTAAAATGTGATTGGCAGTATGGTGAGGTGAGACGAGGCGACGTGAAGTGAAATGAAGTGATGTGAAGTGAAGTGAAGTGAAGTGGAGTGCTTTGGAAGCTTGCACGGTGAAATGTTTATGTTAATTTGTAAAGTGTGTAAAATTTGTAAAATTTTGTATAGTTGTTAAGTTTTGTAATGTTTAGTTAGTGTATTCTGCCACCAAGTTCTGGAACTTATTTGCAGAATTAGTAATAAATCTATCTATCTATCTAAATAGTTTCGTGCTCATTTTACAGCGTGATTAGTTTTATTTTCAGTCCCTCCCCAGGAATTATTAGTAAAGATATTAATAATTTGATTTTCTTGCTTTAGGTATTCTTCAGCATTCCATGAAAAGTAAAATATACAGTGCGATTTCAATTTCTTGTCTAAATAATGGCACAACGAAATTAGGAAACTACAATATTCCTCATTCTGCATTGCTATTCAATTCCATGGTCATCTGTAGATTTTCCTAAATGAAAGTTTTGCGATTCTATGCCAGAATATTTTCATTCACACAGAAGCTTCTTTCTAAGACAATACAGGGAAAAATTTAAAATTCACAATATTACTAGGAGAAAATGATTCTTAAATCCACTGAAATTAAATTATTTACCATGTAGGGTTTTTGAAATTTTGCACAAAGTTTGGTAATTTACATTTATGTTCAGAACGTTCAGTTTCCTGCGTACAGCTTGACCAACCTGCCCTTCACAGTTATTAAACTCATTTGCTCTTTTACTGTTTCACGAAATGGCATCATAAACTTCCTTGAGTTTTAAAATAATATTTTCGGCAAGAATAACAAAATTGCTTTTGATACGTGACAAGGATGTCGATTAATCATATTTTCCCAGCAATTCTTGTCAAATTCTGCTTTAAGCTGTCCCTGCCCATCAAAACTGTCGACTATACTCTTAAACGTTATTGTAGTGTCATCATAACAGGCTGTGGCGACAAGGGTATATTTTGAGCCAATACACGGAAATATGGAATGCCCATGTGGCTTTAAAAGACACGTTCTTTGCGTTGGAAATAAATTACTCCCTTCAGGGAAAATTTTTCTTATTTTTCTGATGATCTTTGGAAAGCGTGTGCAAGGCATACATCATGCAACATTTTTGTGTGAAGGGGCCTAATTGTTTAGAGGCTTCCAGCAACGTGTATCGTCCTTCACCGAAAAGTAAATATTATTTTGTTGAATATCCCGAGGACCGTAGGTGTGTGCTCAAAGGGCTAGGGTCCGTGACTCTTCTGAAAATGTTTAAAGGGGTCCCGAAGCCTTTCATATAATAAAATTTATTTCCTTCTTACGTTCAATTCGTGATTTTCCTGTTTCTGCTTTCTTGCTACCGCTTACGAAGAACAGTGAGAGTTACGCAATGTTGTGCGAAAAAATGGCGAATTTTCGGCAGAGAAATTCTTATTACAGGGCCCTGGTAACGAAAAAAGGGATAAATACAGTTGCTAAATTTTAAAAACATTTCTAACACGAATTGTAGCTAGAATTCAAGATTTGTGGGTTCTTCTGTCTGTCTGCGCGTTTGTGAACACGCTAGCGGCTAACCGGTTCGGCCGATTTTCTCCAAAATTGATGATCCTCAATGAATTTGGCGGATGTCGCGGCCCCTTGAATTTGAAAACGATATTTTAATTTTGAGGGCTTCTTTACATTAAGCTCCTGACACATTTTCAAAATTAAAAAAAATGGCTCTATTGTTTTTAATGAAATTTTGTTTTTTGATAGTATAATGAACGTTTAAGACAATGGTGCATGTCTCATGTTCGTTGAAACCCCCTATTTTTCGAAAATTGCCAAAATTGAATTTTTTAGGCTTCATACAATTGCAATTATGAAGATAGAGATTTTTTCCCTTAATGAAATCTGTATTTAAAGATAGATTTTAAAATAAGGTCATGTACAATTTTTCGAAAACTTTTAGTATTTTTGGCGTAATTTTTCTCCATAAAATCTGTTTTTAGATGTAATTTTCTTCAACTGTTTCAAATATAAAATTGACAACATGGCATACCTGGACATTCGTACATTTACAACAAAAAATTAAGAGTGGCTTGTTTTCAAGACTGCTTCTTATTCATTGTATTGTATCCTCGTAGCACCGGACCAAGTAATTCATTCGAAGCGTCAATTCTTCTGGAATACTTCGTGCAGTATACCGCTCCAGAAAAACTTGTAACTTTGACCGATTTAATTTGCTGAAAGGTATATTTCCACTTCCCATCAAGGGCGTCGTCAGGCTGGAACCCGGTACCAAGGCCTCCGAGGTCAAGGGCCTAGAATGAGAACGCAAGTCAACTCACAATAAATACGCCAAAGGCAATGAGGGCCTCCACTTGGACTTTCTGCAGCAGGACTTCCGAGATGGTAGCTACTCCTGGGCTTTCTAACTCGAACAGATCTTTGAAAAATTGAGATCACTTGTGGGGTGCGAAACTTTGTTCTAGAATAAATAGGGAATATTTCTGTTTTTCGCATTTGAGGCTGCTTTCAAACACTTTTCTGGACCAGCATGCTACAATCAATACACGTTTTTCAGCACTTATTTTAACTTTCCACAATTTACAAAATAATGCGATTCCGTCTGTCGTAAATACACCTTTTCTCAACTCATTAACACAGGGAGCGGTAGCTCAGTGCATCAACTGATGTCACTGCAGCGCCTCTGACCGGAAGATCCTACGTTCGAGTCCTGACGGCGGCAGCATTTTCGACACTAGTTTATCAGCTAGGTCGAATTCAGTCGCTGTCTGGAGGAGAATTCTAGTGGCCGGCTGCTCTGATCGGTAGTTTTCCGTGGTTTCTCCGATCAACACCACGCGAATGCCGGAGCAGTACCCTAACAAACGGGCCACGGACCGCGCGCGATCTGTCTTTCCTCTTCCTTGTCCTATCCTCTCCCCTCACACACACACACACACACCCCACCTGCCAACTCTCTGCTTGCCTTTCCCACTCCTCTAGCATTGAGCCTCATATAAGAGGGGAAATAGGGGAAGGCAGGAAGTGATCCCGGCAGTGCCCTGAGCAATCTGAGGGCCTCGATACCGTGAATTCATCTCACTGATCAGGACCTGACCTAGAAAAAATACTTCTCCGTCGCGTTGCAATCTCGATAGTGTTCGCGTGTTGTCCCAGTTTCTCTATGTAGGTGCTGTATCGTTGGGGAGATTCGTTAGTATGTTGTTCGTGATGGCGGCGAGACATAAAACAACATTGTTATGTCTATATAAAAAGAAAGAAAATAGATGAAAACATTGACAAGAAAGGATGAGGGAGAATCGTTAAACAAAATTGTTGCAGAGTGTGAAGTAGGACCATCGACTGTTTCTGATTGGAAAAGAACCTAAGAAACATTGAAGACTTTTGTTTAAAAAATATTTCTAAAGATAGTTTCCATATTCGGGGTAAAGCAAAATTTGCAAAACTAGAAACTCTGAGTGAAGTATTATTTGTATATTTTTGGGCTGAAAGAGAACGTGGTTTGCTGAATTTAGGACCCACCATTCATAATAAAGCATTACGTTTGAACAGTTATCCCACGCTCGGACACACGAGATTTTCAGTTAACTTCTTCCTCCATAGTAATATCAGTTGAAAATTTTCAAGGCAGTTTTAAGAAAATGTCATTTAAGAATTAGTGTTAATGCGAAATTTGACACTCTTTTTCGCAGAAAGCTTTTGAGATTTTGAGAACTTCGTTGGAAGTCATTTTAAGCATTTTTACTCAGAAATGCAATAACGTATACAAGTTGCTGGAAATGTACGTATTAACGGCTTGAGAGATATTTAAAAATATACATTTGCGTAACTTATGAATAAACTTCAAAAAATGCGTAATTTATGAATAAACTTTGAAAATTTATGAATAATACAGCAAAATTACTTTAATGTAATCTTAAACAGAGCATTTTACACCATCTGTATAAAAATTTTGAAAAAAAAATTGGAGTTATTTTGGAAAAAATGGAGTTTGAGCGTTTCTGAAAACCCGTATTTGAAACTGATTTTCAGAGGAAATTTCTGAAATTTCTAGAACCTTTATAAGACATAATTAGAAGCTCTTGAACCCACAAATCAGATAATTTATACAAATCGACACTGATGTGAATATTAACTTCACGAGAAAGATGCCAAAAAACACATTATAACATACATGTTTGTAAGTTTTGATGAAACAAAAGAATAGAGCAAAATTGCTTTTATGTCATCTTATGGAGTACATTTAGCAATAACAGTGTAAAGAAAGAACTTGCAACCGTTTTTGAGATAATCTTGTTTTTGTTCTTTTTTTTAATATTATTTGCAGTATTTTGCAAAAATTACTAAACATTTTCAAAACAACGTACATGACCATAATGAAAGAACTAAATCTGGAGAACAAATATCTTATGAAGGAGAAATCTTTAATAATGTAGCCACAGATAGAAGGTCATGTTGAACAGCCTTGTTATCTTTGAAATTGTCACCTGTGTTGTAAAATATTTATTAATAACCGTGAAAATTGAATTTTAGATTGTATATACCAAAAATTCCAATTTCAGTGAGTAAGATATACGATTTACTCGATTCCTCATATATATTTCACAACAGTTTCGTTACTTCTTCCCTGGCAATACGAAATGTTCACGTTGATAAGCCATATCACTATGACAAGTTTTGATTTAAATGTAAGCTAATTACACTTGTTTTCTTATAACAAGAAAATATTTCGAATCCTATCAGTGTTTATGGATAGTTATTTGTTTTAATGCACGATATTAACTTTGGAAAGACCGCACAATGACTTTGATCCAATGCCTTTGATCTCTTTCTACTTCTCTAAGTGTAATGAAATAGTCAAGTAGAAAGAGACGTGAAGTGCAAATGTTGTGAAGTGAAATGCAAATGAAGTGAAGTGCGAATGTTGTGCAGTGTAATTAAAAAGTCGTGTATTTAACAGTTTAAAATAACTGTGCAGGTCAACCATAAAATATGGAGTTGTTTCTATTTTTATTATTATTATTATTATTATTATTATTATTATTATTATTATTATTATTATTGCTCTTATTGCGAGTATTTTTATCATATTATTATTATTATTATTATTATTATTATTATTATTATTATTATTATTATTATTATTATTATTATTATTATTATTGTTGTTGTTGTGTTAAAATAATTTAAAGTTAAATTTTATTTATATTTCTTATTGTAATATGTAAATTGTAGTGTTCTGCCACCAGGTTGCAAAAACCTACCTGCAGAGATAATAAATTTCTAACTCAGAAAATCAACATGAAAGCTGTCCTTGTGGGGTCTCACCGGAAAAACACAATGTTGAGCCATAGTGACGACGATGTAAGAGGGGGTAAGGAACGAGAACCAAAGCTGAGGACATGTTCACGTGGGAAACGAGAGCTTCGCGAGTACTCGCATCGTCCACCACAGATTCCAGTTAGAGTGGCCAGGATTTGCACACTGCGCTGACCGCCAAGTTGCCAGTCGCCCTTAGAGCTGCGTGTTGAATAATAAATCCTTGTGGATAATTTATCGAACGAGACAAACCAAGACACGACACGCGGCAAACATTGAAGACGTCCGTTTGTCTACTCATCTAGTCCTTTCGCAGCCAGCGAGTCCTCGACCGTCGGAGGTAGCGCACGGCGCCAAGCCGTCCGAGACGAGCCGTGGGTCGATAGCCGTCGGCTCCGCCTCCGCCGCCTCCGCCGCCGCCGCCGCCGCCGCCACCGCCGCCGCCGCCGCCGCCCCGGGACGCGTGTGTGGTCGCGCGCGCCGCGCCATCTGTTTGTCTTAAGCCGAGTTACGGGTAAACACACGAGGCCAATTGTTGTCTCTGCACATTAGAAGCCGCCTGCCCTCCCTTCCCTCGCTTCAGTCAAGTGGGAATTAGTGACGTTCTCAGCTGGCGAGGGAAGCGCTCATGTAACTCCTTGGACGCTGCCGGAGGTTGCGGTTTGGCTGAGTGGCAAAGTCACCTAGGCGTGTTTCCTTTCAAG
Source organism: Teleogryllus occipitalis (assembly GCA_011170035.1). Taxonomy (NCBI): domain Eukaryota; kingdom Metazoa; phylum Arthropoda; class Insecta; order Orthoptera; family Gryllidae; genus Teleogryllus; species Teleogryllus occipitalis. The sequence continues at coordinate 49,392 of BLKR01003290.1, forward strand.
ACTTCAGCTGAGAAAACTATTGTATTGTATAGCAAAGAAAATAGAAAACAATTGGTTGAATAAAAATAAACAAGTTATGACTATGTACAATATTTGTGAACTATTTTTTATCAACATATTCAATATCAGAAATTTTATTTTTAAACTCCTTCTTTTCTGTATTGACTTCAGCATAGAAACTTAGAATTTTTGAGAAAGAAACATAACATTTGGGTACCTACTTCGAAAATCTGAGTTGATCAGACCAGAGAATAATATTTAATTAAAAAATTGGTCTACTGAACTCGAAAAAGTATTCCGTATTTATAGTCAAACAAACCTTTCCGCAATAGACAGGTTATTATTGATACTACCTGCACTGCATGGGGGGGGGGCATTCAATTTGAAAATATAATTGAGGGCTTTTCTGGATGAATGTTACACGTCAGAAAATGTAAAAAGCATAATACTATGAAATGCGCTACAACAAAAGCCAAAACTCCCAGCAACCTTCATGTGCCCTTTCCTAAGGCGTGCATAAAACCGGCAATAACCACACTTCAGGCGGAAACCTCGTGTCACCTCCCAGCAGATTCTTAGTTAGCTCATTCGGCGCACGTGATCTTCCGTAAAGTTGCCTCATCTCGCGCCGCCCCCATAGCGAGGGGCGGTAATCGCCCCACGTGAAAGCCGCTTGTCTGGGAATTGTCTCGTCGAGAAGCAATAACACGTGGCATAATCCAGGCAGGAGACGCGGCGGCAAAGAAACCCCGCACTCGAATGTTGTTTCCCGCGCGGAGGGAAACGTCGCGGAAATGACGACGCTGCAGATCGCGCTACGCGGCTCCGGGGGCGAGGTCGCGGCATGGCGTGGCTTGGCGGGTCGTAGCGGGTCGGGCGGGTCGTAGCGGGTCGTAGCGGGTCGTAGCGGGTCGTAGCGGGTCGTAGCGGGTCGTAGCGGGTCGTAGCGGGTCGTAGCGGGTCGTAGCGGGTCGTAGCGGGTCGTAGCGGGTCGTAGCGGGTCGTAGCGGGTCGTAGCGGGGCGTAGCGGGTCGTAGCGGGTCGTAGCGGGTCGTAGCGGGTCGTAGCGGGTCGTAGCGGGTCGTAGCGGGTCGTAGCGGGTCGTAGCGGGTCGTAGCGGGTCGTAGCGGGTCGTAGCGGGTCGTAGCGGGTCGTAGCGGGTCGTGGCGGGTCGTAGCGGGGCGGAGCGGGGCGGAGCGGGGCGGAGCGGGGCGGAGCGGGGCGGAGCGGGGCGGAGCGGGGCGGAGCGGGGCGGAGCGGGTCGTGGCGGGTCGGCGGGTCGTAGCGGGTCGTGGCGGGTCGTGGTGGGTCGTAGCGTGTCGTAGCGTGTCGTGGCGTGTCGTTGCGTGTCGTAGCGGGTCGTAGCGGGTCGTAGCGGGTCGTAGCGGGTCGTAGCGGGTCGTCGTAGCGGGTCGTGGCGGGTCGTGGCGGGTCGTGGCGGGTCGTAGCGGGTCGTGGCGGGTCGTGGCGGGTCGTGGCGGGTCGTAGCGGGTCGTGGCGGGTCGTAGCGGGTCGTGACGGGTCGTAGCGGGTCGTGACAGGTCGTGGCTGGTGGTGGCGTGTCATAGCGGGGCAGAACGGGATTCGACGAAACCTGGCGGGGTTGGCGGGACTTGGCTGCCCTGGGCTGAATTGGGCGGGGCTGGACTTGGCGAGGCTGGGCATGGTGGGGATGGGCTTGACGGGACGGGGCTTGATGGGGATGAGTTTGGCGGGGTTTACCTGAGTTTGGAGGGGTTTGGCGAGGCTTGGCGGGGCTTGGCAGTGCTTGGAGGGGCTTGACGGGGATTAGTCGGGAGTTGGTGGGTCTGGGCGGGTCTGGGCGGGGATTGGTCGGGGCTGGGCGGGGATTGGTCGGGGCTGGGCGGGGATTGGTCGGGGCTGGGCGGGGATTGGTCGGGGCTGGGCGGGGATTGGTCGGGGCTGGGCGGAGTTTGGCGGGATTTGGTGTGGTTTCGCGGAGCTTGACGTAGCTGGGCGGGGCTTGGCGGGACTTGGTGGGGCTTGGGGAGGTTAGGCGGGGATTGGCGGAGCTTGCCTTGGCGGTGCTTTGCTTGGCGGTGCTTGGCTTGGCGGGTCTGGGCTTGGCGGTGCTGGGATCAGCGGTGCTGGACTTGGCGGGGCTGGGCTTGGCGGGGCTGGGCTTGGCAGTGCTGGGCTTGGCAGTGCTGGGCTTGGTGGGACTGGACTAGGCGGTGCTGGGATTGGCGGTGCTGGACTTGGCGGGACTGGCCTTGGCGGGGTTGGACTTGGCGGGGCTGGACTTGGCGGGGTTGGGCTTGGCGGGGCTGGACTTGGCGGGGCTGGACTTGGCGGGACTGGGCTTGGCGGTGCTCGACTTGACGGGGCTTGGCTTCGCGAGGCTTGGCCTTTCGGGGCTTGGCTTGGTGGGGCTTGTCTGGGCGGAGTAGGTTGGTCTGGGAGGGGAGGTGCGTGGCGGGGAGGGGCTGTTTTGGGCGGGACGGGGGCGCCGCGAGACTCCTCCAAGGGCGGCGAGCTGCAGCTGAAATGGCGCCGCTTATTCGCCTGAGCACTGAGTAAGACCGCGAGGCGCGGCGGAGGGGCGGGGCGCGGGTGTCGCGATGGAGAAATTATTCAGGCTCCATAAATCACGTGCCCTGGCTCCCAAAGGCCGCCTCCTCCGTCCTCCCAAATTCTTTATTTTCCGCTCTTGAGCATCCGTTGTTAACAATGAATAACGCTTGCTCATTTTGGGGCATATAATGCGCCTTCCCGCGCGGTGCGTCCGCGGTCTTTCCCCGTCATTGGCGACGGCGGGGGGGGGGGCGCTCGCGTGGTACGGGATGAGAAATGGGGCGTGAGAGTGATGCGGAGAGGTGGTTGTGGTCCAATGGAGCCACAGCGCACAATGGTGACGTAAAGGCTAAGGAGTATATGATAATGTACGTGCACCACAGCAGTAAGAGAAACCGTAGTGGTTGGTGATTTATTTATTTTTTATTTATTTATTTTACGTCAAAAACAGTTAAAAACTGCGTATGACGTGCTATGGGGAAAAGTGAATTGTGTACACATTTTCAAAATTCTGTGATCCCTACACTAAGTCATATACTACTTAAATTTTGAATTTTTGAAAGGGAGAAAAAAAACTCCCATGTAAAAAATCTATTTTCAAGGGTAAATAAGCAATAAATTTTGAATTTTGAAAGGGAGAAAAAAGCAACAAAAAAAAACCTCCCATGATGATAATTAGTTTTGAGACGGAGAGCCGTAGATAAGTGCGCAATAGAAACCTTGAATTGTTTGAATCGATTCTGGTGGGTTTTCAACGAATATGCATGTAAGAGTACATGCATCACAATGAAAATTAAGAAGAAATCTTGCAAACAGATTCACACTCCTCACGACTTAAAACACACAGATGAGTATATTTTTTCTCCATTTTTTCTTACACTAAGGGGTAATACAACATCACATTCTTTCTCGCATTATTTTTAAACTTCGAAAATTCTGCGAGTTCTACGAAAATAAAACTAAGTCAATTTATTAACCGCCCTTTGCACAATCCGTGGGAAACAATGAAGAAAGAACATTGAGGCAATTTTTTGAGGGAATATTTTTTAAGAAATAGCATTTCATCAAACCGTTGCGTTACTCACAGTTTGAGAGACGGATACATTTTGTTCCTAAATGTAGCAAATTACTACCTCTAACACCTTCAATATTTTCAAATTTTTATCAAATATGGCTCCAAATTTTTATTACTCTTTGTCCTGGAATAGCGTAACAAACGCTCAAAAGAATAGCTTACATCTCATATTTGCATAAATCCCTGATTTTCGAAAACTGCAAAGATTCAAAATTTGTCAGCGCCTTCCTACAACTGCAATGTTGAAGATAGATATTTTCTATCTTATAATAAAATCTGCTGTCAAAAGAAATAACATTTTGTCGAAGATATCAACATTTTTCGCTTAACGTTTAGTTTCTAAACGGCTTTATAATTTCGCATTGATTGAGTTGCTGAAAGATTTTGGTTTACTTCTTTGGTTTTTAATATGATATTATTTGTATAATGAATAGTGAATAAAATTGATTATGAATTACTCAGCAGTGTACGTATATTGGACTGTACTGTAGGCTTGCCACTTTTTCTGGAGGATGTATTACATCATTCAGTATTTTTTCCTATAAATTAGGAAACAGATACAAAAGCTAAAATAACGAGCCGGTGGATGCAAACAAGTTTGTTTGTCTTGTCTGACTTTATCATCCTCAAAGGTAGCCTGGGTGACTCTCGCATTCCCCAAGATCTGGAAATAATCCGTCAGCACTTGAAGTAAGAGACTGTGTTCCACCATAGAAATAAGTAATGAACATACCAGATATGTTGTCACTTTGATGCCAGTGAGGATTGTTTCGTCCACTTCTTCCCCATAATTTTAGAGAGGGGTCAAAAGTGATAACTCTTTGTGTATGAACATATAGTTTAAATTGCATATGCGATTATCATAATCTGCCTCATCATTTATATCTTCCTAATAGATTGTAGAGAAGGGTCGATGTGATAACGTTTTGCATATGAATGCATATTGTGGGAAAATGCATCTTAACCAGTTATATACATTTATGAATGCATCATTTGCCCCTAGCCTGCTAGGCAACCCATAAGCACAGATGTTAAAGTTTACAAATTTTGAAGAAGATGCGGAACAAATAATGCTACGAGATGATGTAACATTTTTTTCTCAATGAGACATTCTGTAAAGTTCTTGTTCGTTGAATCTTTTCTTTACTTTTATTTGCATTTTCCGGCTTGGGTGGCTGTATCAATTAATCCGGATCTCGCAAACCAGCGAGGGACGATTACCTCCACCTCCCGCGATAAAACATGTACTACACTTACGGGACTATTGAACCTAGTAATTGACGCGTTCGATATCACTTACTGCCAAATGTATGTCGGGGAGGTTTAGAGTTAGAGTTGGGGGAGGATTTTGACACCCGTCGGGGTCATGATTTACAACACTAGCTTCATATTTAGGTCTCCGTAGCTTCAGCCTCTGTCTGGAGGAGAATTCTTACGGCCGGCTGTTGTGATCGATAATTTTACGCGTTTTTTCGGATCAACTGCAGGCGAATACCGGAAAAGAACCGTAACAAGCAGGCCATTGACCACGGCAGATCGTTTCTTCCTCTTCCTTATGCTATTCTCAACTCTTTCTTACACACACACACACACATATCCGCACTACACTACCACACATGCCGTGAGAGCAGACGGGAGTTTAGAGCTTGTCCCGGCTGGGGCGGTGCCCCGCTGGTGGGAGATATCTAATTGGGAGAAACTTCGCAAGTCGAAGTGTAGGTCGGTGACGGATCTCGCGAACCAGCGGGGGAAAATCACCCCCAAATTCCCACGATAAAACATACACTACACTTACGGGACTATTGAACCCAGGAAACATGAATAAATCAATTAATCAAACCATTTCATAGTACGAGCTACACTGACATCCTGCATTGAACGCACCTACAAACACTGCCCAACAGTGATGGCAATTGCAAGCGGCTGCGCCGAGCGTCAATGAGGAGGGCGGGGGCGGAAGACGCAGCTGGGGGGGGGGGTCGGAGGGGGCCGCAGACAAATTGCAGCCGCCGGCGCCGCAACGCGAGGGCCCGCGCGGGGGTGGGGGCGTGGGCGCGGTCGCTGTGGTCGGCGAGGGGCGCTGCGGCCTAATATTTCCTGATAAAAACCGGCATTATTTGTTAACATTACCGCCGCCCCAGGGCTGCCCCCCACACTCACTGCTGGCATGAGCGTATGCACTCGGTCTGCAGCCCGTAGACCAAGCGGGCGCCTCCGCAACATGGCTCAAGTCTCTTACGTGCATATATGCAATAATGTATTCACATATCTGGAAATGTCCATATTAACGGCATGAGAGACATTAAAAAAAAATTACATTTGCCTAACCTTTGAAAAAACAACAAAAAATACAGCAAAATGAATTCTATGTCATTTTAAACAGCCTAATACGCACTATCCGAACGAAAAGTTTGAAGAAAAAAATTTACATACATACATTTATTTGGACTGCAATTGGGTATGACCCGGTGGCAGTTAAATAACAATAATTGCAATAATAATAACAAAATTAATAATAATAACAATAATAATAATAATAATAATAATAATAATAATAATAATAATAATAATAATAATAATAATAATAATAATAATAATAATAATAAATTAGTACAGTACAAGCCGAACATGCAATAATCATACTATCACTAATATTAAGTATTATAACAAATATTTCAACTCTGTCACGATATCCAATAATTATATGTCGGTGATTCTAAAATTGAATACCAGCTGCATAAATATTGGCTAATTTTTTTTAAATTCATTGATCGTGTTCACTACACTTAACTGCACTGCACTGCACTACACTACACTAGACTACACTGTTTTTGCTTTGAATTACACTGACCAGCACTTCACAGCACTTTACCGCACTTCACAGCACTTACTCATTCAATGTCTATTACTCTCATATTGTTCTAACTTAATTCTAAAGCTTCGGACACTTAGAGGAAAAGCTTTGAAAATTGCTGCGGGTAAACTGTTCCAATCTTTAATTGTTCCGTTACAAAAGGAAAATTTCCCAAGATCTGAATTTTGTTTCCTCGTTCGAATTTTGTGAGTGTGATCGCTTCGGGTCCGCTTTGAGTCCTTCCTGAGAAAATGGCGTCCGAGCGTTTCCCAAAATGCGAACCTTTGAGATCGTTTTCTCAGAAAACTACTGAGATTTGAAGAAACCCTATAAGAGTTCATTCGAAGTACACGCACTCGTAAACTCGATAACGCAAAGAAACCGCCGCGAATATAAATATTAACACATGAGAGGCTTGGCAAAATATTTTGTGGGTACGTTTTGCCAAAACAAAAGAATCTAGCAAATGGCGTGCATGTCATCCTATAGTGTACAGTTTGCGCTTTCCTTACCGAATGTTCCTAGAAAAAAATTTGGAGCCGTTTTCGAGAAAATCTTGTATTTATTATTTTTTAAAATACAAGTTTTTAAATAAAAATAAAATTTAATTAAATTTAACTAAAAATATTTTTTTTAAATACAACGCAAGCTCTAGGACTAGAACGTCCCATGCCGTCATTTTGACGGCTACAACGTATTCAATTAATGTAATATCTATTAAAATATATAGACAGATATATAGATAATTTATTTAATTTGCTTTGGGAATTAAGCACGGTGGCAAATTCTTTACACTTTCTCTACATCTAATACCATAATATAATGAATACTAAAAATACATACAATTCAATACACAGAACAAAATTACTTCTTTTAAGGCATGCCTACTAAATGGAGAGGCCCTTCTCGGACTACTGATCCTATCCCTTACACTATGATTAGAATTTAATCTTAACCTAAAAGTGTTGATGTTTCTGAGCAAAGTCTCCATTAATGCTGCAGGCAAGCTATTCCATGACTCAATAGTCCAGTCCAAATGACCAGTAAGTCATTGTTATTACTTGACTTTAAATGTGTTTATGATGTACAGTATACGTAAAAAATTCCAAATTATTCATCCACTCGAAATTGCTGTATTAACCTGTTTATCTTCAACGCCCAGCAGCCGTCAAATTGACTGCTTCTCAATAGCTGCTAAACTGTGCACACCGCTTGTCGGTACGTTTTGTTTATGTCACCTTTCTCTCTTCCGAGAAATTTCGATGGTTGGTACTGGGATATACATTTAATCGTATTGCCACGATGCTTCCACTCCGGAACCACTATGCTGCCAAAATTTGGGGAGGAAGTGGGCACAAACTCAACGCGCAGATGGTCTTGAGTGAAAAGTGCTGCTCTTCCACTTCCATCCACACTGGTGTCTCCGAATTCAGTCGCTGTCTGGAGGAGAATTCTAGCGGCCAGCTGCTCTGATCGGTAGTTTTCCGTGGTTTCTCCGATCAACACCAGGCGAATGCCGGAGCAGTACCCTAACAAACGGGCCACGGACTGCGACGATCATTCCATCGCATTTTTTTATACACACAGTCCAGTCACATCAATGTGACCACGGACCACGCGCGATCTTTCCTTCCTCTTCCTTGTCCTATCCTCTCCCTTTACACACACACTTACACTAACATGCACTACACTCCCACATATTCCGGGAGTCCGGTCAGGAGCTTAGGGCTTGTCCCGGCTGGGGCGGTGCTCCGCTGATGGGAGAGTCCTGGTAAAGGGGATACCCCACTTGCCGACGGTAGGTCGGCGCCGGATCACGCCATCCAGCGGGGGAAGATCGCCGCCATCTCCCGAGAAAAAACATGCACTACACTAACGGGACTAATGACCGAAGCAGTTGACGCGCCCGGAAACACGAAAAAATCAATCAATCAATCAACTGGCGCCTCCGACGCGGGAGCGAATCCATCGGCTTCGTTTGTCAAAGGAGACGAGGCCCTCGAACTAGGATGTGGATACAAATTTGTTTATAGAGGCTTACAGAATGGGCTTTTAGGTGTGATATACCAAAATGACGAACCATTTCTGTTTATGAATGTCATTAATATGAAGTGGAATATAGGGATGTCAATAAACGATTGCGGGAGGGGTCGCTATGTAACAAGTAAACAACCGGCGTTAAAGGTCATTTTCGGTAGGTGAAGATGATGTGAAAGTGACCGGGAGGAGGCGGACATTTTGTTAGACAAAAGAGGATGATATAGAGTTCTCATGCTTTGGGTTTTAGGAAGAACAGTGACACTCTCTCTAGCAACGCGGTAATGAGCGGGTCGGCTCCTGACATTTCACTCAGTCGAGGAAAGACTCTTGATGGACAACCAAATCCCATGCAATAACTTGTAGCATAATTAAGTCTATCGTTTCTTATATTGGAATAAAACGTTCTTGAGGTAAAAGACGAAGTAATTCTACAACGTAATAGTCAGTAGGTCTATAGGCGTCCACCCGTGATGCGAGTAAGGGAAGTAACGTGTAATAATAGTATCTGTGGGAGAATTTGAACTTGATCGCGAACATTAGGCGGAGGACTTTATGAAGAAGGAAGATTCTGCTGCGACGACGGAGAAGATTCTATGGAGCGCCATCGAATGGAGAAGTCAAGAGCGAGCGAAGATCCTTGAATATAACAAGGTTGATTTATATTTATTACAAGATAGAGAAAACTGCTCATGACCAAAGATAATTTTATTTTGGATTAACGATATAACAATTCATGTTTAACTTTTAGTAGAATCATATTTCACATTATAATAAATTCCAATTTATTACTTTAAAAGAAAGCTGTTTATCATTATTCGTTACATGCAATCCAGTAGTAAATATTTTGTTAAGGTTTTCAGATTGCTCGCCACTCCGTATGGATGGCAGATTGACTTATTGGTTGCAGAGTAAGTAGCAACAATTATGAACTTCTAACCCAAATAACTGAGCTAGCACGACATAATTTTGGATGAGAAATATTAAAATTACGTAGGAGATATCCGGGTTACAGTCATAATTATTTCCTGGCGCTCAAATCAATAACTAAATTATTCGGAAAATAATTACGAGTGTCATTCAAATGAAACGAGTCATGAATCTAACTTAATTAATAATTCGTAAAATAACGAATTTTGCTGGTAAAGAAAAAAACGGCTTAAAAATTGTTTGTTTAAGGGCAAATTCTTTTCATTTTAATTATATAATCTCATTTTTCCTCTCAGCTACTTTCCATTTCAGCGTAACATTTCATAAATATGGAGTTTTTGCACGGAAATAAATTGAATGCACTGACTAACATAATATATATTTTACTTTAATTTATCCTTTTGCGGTTTTCAAAATACCACAAGAGTATTTCTTTGAAATGTCTCTGACGTTAATATTTACATTACTAACGTACTTTATACATTATTTTACTTGTAAGTAGAAGTGCTGAAAATACTTTTTAATGAAGTTTCTTGAGAACTCAAAACTTTTCTGTCAAAATGAGTTTAAAATTGCGAATTTTCAGGAACACTTAATGATTTCTCAAAAAACGGCCCAAATTTTTCATCGGATCGCTTACATGGCCAGATTTTACTCGTCTGTAATATTGTGCAAGTCTAATTTCAGTTCTATTTTTATAGGACCAAAAAATTGCAAAAATGTTTTCAAAAACTCATTTATTTTGCAGAAGATGACACCTGGAATGAGAGAGTGGGGAGGGACAAAACCGAAACTTTAATTCGGACAGAGAGATGAGAAATCTAGCTATAACGAGAAAGTCTATACCATTTTGTAGCACTACTAATTTAGTTTCTCATATACATACGGACATACGTTGTAATATATATATATAGTGTGTGGGTGTGTGGGTGTGGGTGTGGGTGTGTGTTGTATAGTGCAAATTGTGTAATGCTGCGGAAAATTGATTTCTAAGATTTGAATGGCACTACTCGGTTTGGGATCCCTTCATACGCTCACAAAAGTGATTCTTTTCAAAACGCCTGTCGGTCTTTCTATGCACAACATTAGCGCCTAAAGTATTCGTAGAAAATTTTGCAAAATTAATATCAACATGTCAATTAGTTCCGACTCCAAGACCCACGATTTTGAAGAGAATTGTTTAATTTGTGCTAGTATGAAGCCCTTGGTCCATTTAAATATTTTTCTCAAAATAGCTGTAAAATTGTTATCTTAATTTCTTATGGAAATAGTGTAGGATTTAAATGATGAGTCTGAATTTTACGGTTACACCTGAATTTTCGAAAATTTCTCTACTTTGAAGTTTTTTGCCGCTTTTGTAACAATATTAACGTGGCAAAAGGTGGCAGCTGGACTAAATGTGGGGGCCAAATCGCAAAGTTACACCAGACTAACGAAATTAGATTGATTGATTTTTTTGTGTTTCCGGGCGCGTTAACTTCTTTGGTCATTAGTTCCGTAAGTGTAGTACATTTTATTTTCTCGGGAGATAACGGTGATCTTCCCCCGCTGGATGGCGAGATCCGGCGTCGACCTACCGTCGGCTAGAGGGATTTTCCCCTAACCAGGACTCTCCCACCAGCAGAACACAGTCCCAGCCAAGACAAGCTCTAAGCTCCCGACCGATCTCCCGGCATATGTGGTAGTGTAATGCATGTTAGTGTAAGTGTATGTGTAAAAGGAGAGGATAGGACTAGGAAGAGGAAGGAAAGATCGCGCACGGTCCGTGGCCCGTTTGGTAGGGTACTGCTCCGGCATTCGCCTAGTGTGCATCGGAGAAACCACGGAAAACTACCGATCAGCGCAGCCGGCCGCTAGAATCCTCCTCCAGACAGCGACTGAATTCGACTTAGCTGAAAAGCTAGTGTCGAAAATCGTGCCGCCGTCAGGACTCGAACCTAAGATCTTCTGGTCAGAGGCACTACAGAGACATCAGTTGATACACTAAGCTACCAAAATTAGAAAACCAGCTAGTACGAAAAAGTCTGTGCTATTGTTGTGTGTATTGCACTACTAGTTTCATCCTCTGCTATCGCCAGTTGATTCCATTCAGAATTTGCGTATGATAATAGGCGAAGGGTTTAGTGGTCTCAGCCAATCCGCATAGAATTAGTGTAACATGAAGATTTAAATCCTGGTTCATCATCAATGTTGATTTCTGATTGGCGTAGTAAACTCCCTAATTGGTTCCAAGCGTATAGAGAATCATAACAAGTTGGGAAAGGGATAAATTCAATAACGGTTGTACCATGTGTGGCTGTATGAGTTGTGTTCTGGCAAGCGTTTTAGAATTAAAATATTGACGTGTACCATGTCATGTATCTATTAAGACTTCGGCTGTAACTGAAAGGATACATTACTTTTTTGAATACTACGATAGTAATAGAATGTTTTTGTTTACATGACAAGAACTGAAAATGACAATCGCGTGCGTGTTGGTGGTAGACGGACGTATGAGAGAGACGCTCCATGAGTTTGTAGAATTCGGACAAACGTTTCAACGGCAAGTCTGAAACTTTCGCAAATAGTCAAGGTAACACGAGTTATGTCGTTTAATAATTCTAATGTTGTTTAATGTTTTTTTAATGTTAATGTAATTTTAATGTTTAATAAACTAAAGGAACCAATGTAAATTTGATGAATATTAATATTTTACGAGGGAAATAGCAGGGTGTGCAGCTGACAAGATGTTGGTTAGTTTGATGATGGGAATGGTATTTACGTCGAACTTACGAGATCTCGCGTAAAATAGATCAAACTTTCTAATTGCTTTTTAAGAAATTCATGAGTTTTGTCTATGTTCAAGTTTTTTAAAAATTAATTATTAAATTTCCAAAAGATATATTAAATACTAATAGTTAAATTTAAAATTTTATTTAAATAATTAAATATCTAAAAGAGTAAAACATTAAAATACTAATGGTCAAAAATAGTTTAAAATTAGTGAGCAAAGGTGCACATTTTAAAGGTAGTAGTAAATGTTTTTCTTCTTTGTCCATCGTTTTCGTCAATTCCGTCTTCTGTATTCCTAATATAAATATGTAATTTAGTAGCGGACAGCGACACCTGGATCAAGATTTCTGAACCACCCCGCGAGGAAAAATATGTACGGGAAAAATTGAAATCGAGAATATTCGGTCGTGCTTTCATTATCACCGAGACATTGTCAGATGAAGACGCAAGAAGATATCCGGGGAAAAACCATCTCAATACGGCCACTCGGCGTCTTGCAAAAATGAGAAAGAAGAATTAATCTTTTTTAAGAGATTAAAAGAATTAGAAACAGTCTACTGACTTTTGCCGAAAGCAATGAGACTGATGATGACGGCAAAGCCTTCGAAAGCCGGATATCTGAATAATAATAATATATTGACGAAGATGACCTCTTTTATATCTTCTCATAAGAACGTCAACAATACCAAATCAGAATTTCCACAAAAATGGAAAACGCGTAACTAAAAATTGCATTCTTGCATGGTTGTGTTTGATGCTTGTGTCACTACTCAAGGCGTCATGTAGCCATAAATGACTTTTTATCTCACTATCTCTACATACATAAATCGCTCATCATTGGAACAATAAAGGGCAACTAATACATTTTACATGTGCACATTTTCTTGATTTTTAGACAATCGGCCTGGAATAATAAGGGCTATTCAGAGAGGTGTTGGAACAGTAGGAGCCTGCATGTGGTTTGTGATATTAATTGTGTAAAGTGTGGTTAAGTCTCTAGTTTCTGTACATGCTCAACATAGAACGACCACGTCAACATGAGTTTGAAATAGATCGATATAATTTTGACTTATAATCTAAAGAATTTTTAACGAAATGCAAAAATGTGTCGAAAACAATGATTTGCTTCCATTGGAGATGCAAAATAATCTTTTAAATAGTTCTCCCCCTGTTGAACTACATTTCAAATACAATGAGTACGCCACAATTCAAATAACATGAGAGCTGGCAGAAATGCTTATTCTCGGTTTTGTCTTCGCGTGAATTCACAGCACCGCTCAAAATCACAACGTAAGTTTGTTACACAACAAATTTACACCACTAGGCGTGAAAATGTGAAATTAAATATTCTTCTCATTGTGATGTTTGAATAAAGCGACGTGCTAGAAGGCTTACAGAATCTGTATCAGCGCAAACGATAGTTTTGTGAAGTTACGTCTTCGGTCCCATAAGCTTCTTAAGTGTACACGTTACTGATGGTAATGAAATGATAATGTACTTCTCACAAGGCTGATAATCCCGAGAGCAATTATTAGATGGAGTGAAAAGTTGCCAGCAAAGTACATTTTGTTTTTAATTAAGGATTATTTTACACAGGGTGTTCGTTAAGTACGTTGTAAATTATAATCAGATTGTGAAACAAAGCGCGTCGTCCTTAGGGAGGAAGTTGAGACAGCGGTCGCGAGGGCAGCTGCGGGCGTCCGCCGAGAGAGCGCGTGGGGGAGGCAGCGACGCGCGCGCCTCCCGTGGCCGCGTCTCCGACTAAATCATCTCGCGATAAAGCTCAAGTCGGCGAGTTACTCATTCGCAACATCCCAAAAAACGGACGATGCGAAATTGCAAGCGCACGTATCTCGGGAGAGATTGCTGCAGACAAGGCTGTGGGCGAGCTGGGCAGGTCCAGGAAACTGGGATAGGAGATGGGGTGGGAGAGCCAAGGGGAGCAAAGAAACTGTTTTTCTCTGCTCGCCGGAATCAAGGCGTTCCATTCCAACACCCTTGTGCGCACGGCGAGGCCATTTCGGAGATTTTATCCGATGCTTCTCATCTCTCTTCTAGACTTAATTGTACAACAAAGAGCATAGTTAAAAGGCGTAACTACAGAAAAGAGAAAGAAGGAAAAGGGAGAAGTTAGATAATTCAGGAAGCATTGTAATTTGACCTCGCTCTTTTCCTTAGTTGTAGTTAATTTTCCTTGTTAAATGGCAATATAGAATTCTTATTAGAATTTTTGCACTCGTTTCAAAGTTTTCCCACGTGTATTCAGGGTTGTTTATGTAAGTTGCCATTGACTTTCATCTCAGGTGCTGGGGAGAGGAAAAAGGAAATGAAGTTGTGTTATTACTTCCGAAACTGGTCATTCTCTTTTCTCCCGAAAGCTGTCGACTTGAAAGGAACGAGGAAGCTGTTGAGCTCAACTTTATTTCGAATTAATGGGCTAGTAGTGTTCTCGAGAAAGAAGAGAAGGTAATTCACCGATGAAAGAAGCAGATAAAAGCATTTGAGATAATTAACTGACAATAAAAATAGACTGCTTTTTGAAAAAGTTCTGATTCACTACTATGCCATAATGGCTCTGAAAGTTTTGATATACCGTAGAGTCTGGACATAACAGCAGTTGACACTTTTTTTGTCATTTCTTCCATAATATGATCAAAATCGACATCGTGGTCGAAAAGGACGTCGGCAACAGGATGCCAGTCAAACAGTGTTCAATAGCAGGCAGCAAGATAAGCGGCCAATATAGATTCAGTCTCTCATTCCGTTCAGAGTAATCTTGATCTCCATCGCGCATTCAGAGCATTTAAAGCACCGCTTCCAATATATGTATGTATGTATGTAAGTATGTATGTATGTATTTGGCGTTATTGGGTCGGTAGTCCGACTTCGCCGGCCAGCTACCGGCGTCCCCCATGTCTGGGCCTAATTAATTTCCCATGCTTTGGGGTTAGAGCGGCATGACGTATGGCGAACATGACGTATTCTTTTCACAGTTACTAGCAAGATCCGCCTGCTTGAGCTTTTCTTCGTCACACAGCTACAGAAATTGAGACGATTTTAAAGGACAGCTACAACTCTATTTTTGCCTCGCTTTTCCAATATATATATATATATATATATATATATATATATATTCGATTCTAAAATTAGAAATATTCTTATTTTATAAATTAGATTCTAAAATTTAGAATCGTCTATTATATTTTATCCTGGATTTTGGTAAGTGTACACATGTGCTTTTCGATGCGTAATATTAGAAGGGTTTCACGATAATTATTATTTCATTATTGTTTTAGGTAACTAATTCTGAGAAAAAATTCAAAGTAAAATCACCTGTATAATTTTAGAATATTCACGCATGTAGTTTTAAATGTATTTACAAAAATATTTTTCGAGTTTCTTGGGACAGATGGTTTTATATTTTAGCAAAAATGGAACAATTTAAACAAATTCAACTTATGGGTACACGAGTGCGTGATGTGAGGATCGGGCGCACCACGTGGCTGCCGTAAATTTTTCTTGCCCAGGTCAGTATTTCTAGTCCATCTTGCTATATCTTATTGCTTAAATGTACCTTTCTCATATTTGGAAATCCTCTCAAATACCTCTCTGACTTTTTGGATGTGACTAAATAGTCATTGTAAATTCGGCAGATATTTTTTTTATTAACACAATGAAAATTTACAATCTATTTCAATTCGAAATAATAAGTAAATATGATAATTCAAAATAAAATGATCAAAGAAATAATAATTTGCAGAAAAGTCCCCCATTGGTACTTTGCAGGATCAATATACAAAGACTATAACAGAAAAGAGAGAAAAATATTAGAATAATAATAACACAAAACGGAGAATTATTTTTGTTTTGTGAATGTCAATGTCAAATACTAAAGCGGTAAGAAAGTTGCAAAGATGAGGTTCTATTGAGGCGAGATATTTCTTGGCTATTGTCTAAAAGGTTTAGGGCTAGATGGTTTGGATGGGTTTCCAGGCGTTTATTGTAGTTTAGGCTAATTTCTTGTATCTTCTCTTGAATTGTTTGAATATTGAGGTCTCGATGGAGTGCTGCATTAGACATGTACCAAGGTGCTGATGAGATGACTCTTAAACTTTTTGACTGGAATCTTTGAAGAATTGATAAGTTTGTTCTGCTGGCTGTGTCCCAGATTTGGATTGTAATTTTTGTAATATTTGTAATAATTGTAATAATTGGAGATGTAATTTTGAAACCTGTTATTTCTGAAGTTCTTTAGAAGCCTACTGAGTTGTCTAGTGGCTCTGTTCTATTCGGCAGATATAGCTGTCGAATAAGTCTGTCATTGTTATATTCGTCTACTCATTGTAAGAATTATATTTATCATTTCCTTTAACCTTATTAATTGAATAAAAAACTATATTTTAAACTTTAAGTTGATGTTCAAAATATCTCCTTTGTGTTGCCACTATATTACGCGTCTAGTATTTATGATATCGACTAGGACGATTAAAGTTGAGTTAGATTTCAATAAGTTGCAATTGACCATATTTATGCAAGATTTCTCTGAATCAACATTATTCAATCAACACGATCAGTCAGTAAAAATCATTAATCGATTCATGAGTAACTAAATAATGTATATCGGTCTTCTTTTGCTTTTTCACGTCAGGGAGCAGTTCAAATGATATTCCCTCAATATTAAATTGATATTTTGAATTCATTGCTCATTTAACAGTGTTTATAAGCCTGCATTAGCAAACTGGTTTACCCTCAGACATTTTGGATAATGAAAAAATATAATCTGTATTCACTTGTTTAATTTGTTCGTTAACCCAAGGGTAAACCCGTTGCAACATCTCGCAGTTAATTGGGTTTGATATCTTTCAAACGCCGTTAACTTAACAACTTTATGGTCTAGCTTTTGTTGACCTTAGATGTCAACATTGACCAGAAAACTACGGAGAACAATAAAACGCATGGAAACATACGAATATCACAAAGCGAAAGTAGTTCGACTTCATACGTTGATGGTCCATCTACTTCACAATACTATCCACCTCTGTGCTTATGATCACTTCATTTGCTTGCCGTTTCCTTTTTGGGTCGTATGTTAATACGGTCGTTCTCAGTAACTTTATACGTAGGGCTTTTTGTTTCATTTTCTAGGAGAGTACTTAATAAGGCAACTCGTAAGCTAATACTCTGTTTATTGCCAGAGGGGTAAACTAATAAGTGCTATGGCTCAAAATACTAATTTTCCTTAATATTTTTACGACCATTAAGAGGGTTAGAATTTTATTCGCTGACATACTTCCTACTGTTATGAAGAAGGGTAAATAGAATGCAGTAAAAAGTAAAAAGTTTATTGACTGTAAGTAGAGTATTCATTACATTCAACGACACTCGTTCATTTGTCATAGTCGCCCATTTGTAGACTACGCATTTCTGGCTTAGTTATATGGATTAGGTAGCTCATGGCATCAAATGAAGTCAGTGTAGTGCCTTTGACCGGGGTCCTAGGGCTCGAGTCACGACTGAGCACCGCTTTGGCAGGATTTTCTACACTAGCTAGATAACTAAAATTACCTTCCGGGCTGGATGGCCGTGGTCCCCAGGCGAATACCGGTGCGTCACCGCGGAACATCAGAGAAATGCCGGAGTAGCATCCAAACAAATGGGCCACGGACCGCGCGCGATCTATCCTTTCTGTTTCTTGTCCTATTCTCGTCCCTTACACACACATTTACACTAACACACACACTTACACTAATAACACTATAACAAATTCCGGGAGACCGGTCGGGGACTTAGAGCTTGCCCCGGCTGGGGCGGTGCCCCGCTGGTGGGAGATACCTGGTTGGAGAAAACCCCGTTAGCCGACGGTAGGTCTGCGCCGGATCTCGCCATCCAGCGGAGGAAGATCACCGCCCCCTCCCGAGCACAAACATGCACTACACTTACGGGACTAAAGACCATCGTCGTTGACGCGCCCGGAATAATTAACAATCTATCAATCAATCTGACTCGTTTAAATCAACCGTTGCTTTGTAATTTGTCCGTGTGCAGTAGCAGCAATTCGATTGGTGCGCTGTACAGAGTGAATGGAATCGAGTCGAATCGAAGGGGCACCTCCCCTACAGAGGCGAACGCACGTGTGTGCGGGGGGTGGAAGGGGCGGGGGAGGGGCGGGGAGGGAAGCGCGTGCTTGAGTGCGGCGCGGGGGCTAGCAAACAATGTGATTTCTTACAATAAAACCAATTTCCCTCACATTCTATTTCACGTTCTAGCCTAACGTAAAAGGATTTCTCTCGAGAACATGTTTTTTTAGAAAAAAATACATCGTCTGTAAAGAGGACGTTGAGGAAAGGAAAGATTTTGTTTTTTTTATTCTTACCTCAGCTTGTTTGAGTCTATTACTGATGTATTTTTACTTATGTTGGTGAAACGTTTAGCGAAATTTTGCGCCTTCATCGTGATGCTACCATTACTCGCCTGTGCACCATGCCATCGTAAAATTATTCTGAGTAAGAGGGGAAAATGCATAGCTGTTTTACCAATTCTCTTTCTTCTTGTGCTCCTTTCCAATTTTTATACTCATTTTAATAAAACAATGTAAAATGAAATGAGTGTAATATGTCTAAAGGTTATTTTTATGCCAACGGATTCTGCTTATCTAAAAATATTGGAGCCTAATTTTGCTATCAACATTATAATGTTTTGGAGGCTCAAGGGCAACAATTATGACAAAAGTAAGTTCGACATCAAAGATTATTAGATTCTGAAAGACATTGACTAACTCTCAAATTGATCACAAATCAATCATACGAAAATTAGTACTTCTAAAAGTATGCTATCGCTGAAATGTATCTCAGAAACTATTGTCACTAACATGAAATTATTCCTTCTCAGATCAGGTGATATCATAATTGAATGTGTCATCATTACAATCAGTAAACTAGCTTGGAAATAACAGGTAAAATCAACTTATGCTTCAAAGGCTACACTATTAATTATTTGAATGAAACAGTGTGCAAATGCAAACGGTTGAAATTATATCATAACATGAGTTCTAACAAACTGCTCCATATTGGTGGCTTTAAATTATCGAGAATTTACTATTGATAGAGTAACAAACAAATGGCAAAAACAAAAGAGAACAAAACAGACTTTTAGAGTAGGCCAAAGCTTATCTGGAAGAAGGCAGAACATCAGAAGAAACTGGAAGTAGATTAGATGATGGGGACAAATATGACTACAAAGATAAATTTCGAAAAGAATATCAAGGAAAAATGAGACAATTTTTTGGGGAATGATCTGAAATTCAAACATATCGTGGTCTCAGAATTACAACACACAATAGTAAAACTTATAGATATTATGAAGGTATTTGACCAAACATGATACCAAATCTTTATGTATAAGATCAATTTTCTTGGACATTTACCACTCAACTCCAACAATAATAAAATTAGGAATCACTCAGGTTTCCGCTCTCGCTTACATCATTTAACTTGTCTAGAGCAGATATTCCAAAATTGAACAAGTCCAAAAAGCTCAATTTGCAGATGGTATAGTAATATTTTCTCCCAACTTGCTCTCTGAATTAAAAAAAAATAATTAAAATTATACCTCATCCTACTTTATAGCTCGATATTCACACAAAATTCAATTGAATCCCAACTGCAGCGAGAATTTCTCACTCCATTCTCTAATATTTCCCGTCAAAATAAACAATAATACATTCAATAGGCAACCCTTAAAGAAACGACTACCTCTGATTAAGCTTAGGAATCAAACTAATTCGAACGCAACAGACAGACGGTAAGATAATATAAGCCAAAATAAACCTCTCAAACAAGCCACTCTGAGGTACAAAACTCATCTAATCTAAGTAGAAAGAATAGAGGAAGGTTTCCTTTAACAGCAATTTCCCTATCGCAGAATGTTGTGGATTATGAGTTTAAGCAAGGAAGGCTAAATAAGAGATATACTTAAGCGTGCCGATGTTTCGAAATAAATAATTTCATCATCTGGACCATGAATCTCAGTATACACAGCCTTGATGCACAAAAGATTGAAATCCAGAAAACAGCCTATTCAATGTGCTGCCCGTTTATATGTTAGACATTTTTGCATCCAATATTGGCCAGCATCACATATGGAACATTTCACAAGTGTCTATCTGTACCTACCAAAAGTCTTCTGGTTTCGACATATATCGTCAGATATTTAAGACGTTAAGACGACTAACTCAAACACACACATACACACAGTGGACAAGGAAGATTCGCGACTTACCCCTTCCGATGTCACACGATGCCCTCAAACGACTGTCAGTGTAGTGCCCACAGATTGTACGCAACGTGTTAGGGAGGTACGAACACACAGCTTATCCCAGATATCCCACGGACTTCTTGCTTTTAACATCAGACGCAATCAAATGGATTAGTAAACTGAGTACCTCTCGTTCATGACTGAGGAATTTATTTTGTAGTTTTTTTCTGAATAAATTTGTGCTTTCTGTGTACTAAATTGTTACTTTCAATTTTAAACTTATGTATTTTCCAATAGGAAATAAATTACATGCAGAAACCATGATATGTTTTTACAATTCATTCTGTACGTTACGTAATGTATTTATAGAAAACAAATAAAACATATTTAAATGTTTGGTTTATTAGTTTGAAATAAACTTTAAAGAAAATTAAATTTCATGAATCAAGAATTCTTCAAATCATCTCCAACTTAAAAGTAGGATTGCGCATTGCCGATGCGACAATAAGCTGACCGCAATTTCACCCCCATTGCTTACGTATGCGGCACCAAGGGACCTGAAACCGAATTAAATCGCGAGGGATGGAAATAAAAAAGACGTTCGACGAGTAAGACTTGGTTTACGTGCATTGCTATGGAACTTCTGTCCCGCGCGTCTGTTGATAAATAAATAGCACTGCGACGCGGGCAGGCGGAGAAGGCGGACGAGGTGTACGCGAACGAAGGCAGCGAACAAAAAGGTTTCGCTTTTTGACTCGCAACCGAATTTTTTCGCCAGTTTCGGAGTCCGACCACGTCCATCTCGTCAGCGCAACTTCTCGACGACGACGGCGGCGGCGGAGGCGGAGGCGGCGGCGGAGGCGGAGGCGGAGGCGGAGGCGGTGGCCTTCGTCTAACAAGGGGCGGGGCTTGTTGCGAAATAAACCTTGCTTCGTTCTCCCGCCCTCTCCCTTTGCTTTTCCTTCTTCCCTTTCCGTGTCCTTCGCCACTCCCTAGCGCCCGTTTTCCTCGACGACTGGTGACTTCCGCTCGATTCTTTTTCTTCGCCTCCGTGGTGAACAGACGGCCGGTCGTACGCACAGTGCACGAAATGCCATTCAAGGGGGACAATCACAGATACGATTGATTTTTTCGTTGATTGATTGATTGATTGATTTTTTCGTGTTTCCGGGCGCGTCAACTGGTTTGGTCATTAGTCCCGTAAGTGTAGTGCATTTTTCTCGGGTTATGGCGGTAATCTTTCCCCGCTGGATGGCGAAATCCGGTGCCGACCTACCGTCGGCTAGTGAGGTTTCCCCCTAACCAGGACTCTCCCACCAGCGGGGCACCGCCTCAGCCGGGACAAGCTCTACGCTCCAGACCGGTCTCCCGGAATATGTGGTAGTGTAGTACATGTTAGTGTAAGTGTGTGTATAAGGGGAGAGGATAGGATGTGGAAGAAGAAGGAAAGATCGCGCGCGGTTCGTGGCCCCTTTGTTACGATACTACTCCGACATTCGCCAGGTGTTGATCGGAGAAACCATGGAAAAGTACCGATCAGAGCAGCCAGCCGCTAGAATTCTTCTCCAGACAGCGGCTGAATTCGACCTAGCTGAAAAGCCAGTGTCAAAAATCCTGCCGCCGTGGGGAGTGGGAACCTAGGACCTCCCGGTCAGAGGCGCTGCAGTGACATCAGTTGATGCACTGAGCTACCGCTCCCGGTCACAGATCCAAAAATGGTCATGTACTACTCTCGCAACTTTTTTTGAACGATGGGTTGAAGAAATGCGGGCGGTGTGGGGATATTACTGGCGGTGGCGATGGTGTAACGGTTAGAGTATCGGGCTGTTATACCCAAGTTTGTGGGTTCAAACTCAATCGAAGCCGTGGATTGTTAAGGGCATCAAACAATCCTTCGTACGCCTTCCTTCGGAGAGGAAGTAAAGCCGGCTGTCTGATGTTAGTAGATTTACTGCATGTAAAAGATCCTCAAGCCTAAATAAAGCCTCTGAGCTAAATTCAAATTGCCTGTTTCGTCGCCCAAATAATACCTTCTTTCTCCCCTAAAGGAGCGTAACGAAATTTGCGTGGTTAGACGGAAGAGCAGGCCTCATGACCTTAGTCTCGCCACGTAAAATAAGGCATTCATTCATTCATTCATTCATTCATTCATTCATTCATTCATTAGTTACAAAGTCGGCCACTAGAGTATTTACAGTAATGCCAACCTCTAGAAAATCAAAATCAAACCTGCTATGGGTGCGGCCAGATCATCCCTCTGGATAGGCAACACAAGGGATACTAGATGAGAGTTTTATGTGCCTCCCTTGAAGGACTTGGACCTGCCTCAGCCATTTCTTTAGATAATGGTAATAAAGCTGTACAGGAGTTCTCGATTATCAAAGCAACTAGCTTTGACTAGCTTCTTTCACGCCAACGAAGTTTTAATGCTAGAAATGTTATCGTTAGTGCTCGCTGCGAGCTTTTGCTTTCAACTATTTTCAACTATCAAGGGAGGGAGGGAGAAGCAAGGCAATCGTTCAAGAAAAGTTGCGCGAGTAGTAGGGGACACTATCACTGTCTTGATCGTGCAAGAAATCAAAGGGATAAGATAAAAAATCAATATATATTATTTCTAAAACGTGTTATGTAAACATCCCTTTCCGGATGAACTACACCGTCAATTGCAACAAATACGGTGGCGTTTGAATAGTGGAACCACCCCATGGTTGCAGGTGTAGCGTAAATTATTGTGTATGTTATAAAGACATTAATAATAATCATCATAATAATAACTATTAATTATTATAATAATTATTATAATAATTATTATTAATATTAACTATTAATAATAACATATACAAAATCATGATACATTATAATAACATAAACAATAATGTACACTACCGCACAACTTAGCGGTAAGGCGGGTTGTATAGGGATCAGGCGAGCTGGCCAAGGACCAGGGTGGGTTTGAGCAGGCATAGCTTGCCAGATTAGGGAAAAGATGAACTGTAGGCAGAATGCATTACTTTTACTATCTGAATAAATGAAGAAGAACTAATATTCAGACAAGTAGGATTCTATTTTAAACTTCCCGTGCGATATAATTGCAAGGGATTCCACAAATTATTATTATTATTATTATTATTATTATTATTATTATTATTATTATTATTATTATTATTATTATTATTATTATTATAATATAATTTGAAGCATTTTTTAGAATAAAGAAGATACTTCTGGATGATGAAATACGGATATCATTTCTTCGTAGACAATCTCGCTTACTGACAATGTATTTTAAGTGTTTCATAAAAGGTAGAGGAGATCTCATAATAATGCAATGGTATCATACAATTAAAAAAAAATAATTATGGAGAAAAACGTATTGCTAAAAAGCAACCGACAACCAAACATCGTGATACATGACGTGTTACAGCGTTATAATCGCGTCACATGCAAAACAGAAATATTTACCTGGTCATTGCTCGGATGTGTGGCATTCATCCACTGGTAAGATAGTGGTAAGGAGGAAGCCGGAAACCGGGAGAGGTGGCTCATGGCATCAACTGTCGTCACTGCTGTGCCTCTCACCGGGAGGTCCTAATTTCAAGTCCCGACGGCAGCAGGATTTTTGACACTAGTTTTTCAGCTAGGTCGAATTCAGTTGCTGTCTGGAGGAGAATTCGAGCGGCCTGCTGCTCTGAACGTTTGTTTTCCATGGTTTATCCGAACAACACCAGGCGAATGCCGTAGCCGTACCCTAAAAAACGGGCCACGGACCGCGCGCGATAGTTCCTTCCTCTTCCTTGTCCAATCCTCTCCCCTTACACACACACACTTACACTAATATGCACTTTATTACGACATATTCTGGGAGACCGGTCGGGGGCTTGTTTCGGATGGGGCGGTGCCCAGCTGCTGGGAGATACTTGGTCATACATGGCGAGGCCACGAATACAGAGCTGGATTTTAGAACACGAAATCGATTGTTATGTTTGCTTAAATATTCTTCTATCTCATACGTCAAACAATATATTTTTCATCGTAAAGAAATATAGTATAAAAATGTAACAAAGGATCAAAAGTCTGAAGTTAACAGTATACTGAATTATACAACTGTTACAATATATATTGTCCTTATACTGTTAAAATACTATATTGGTGCAAACAGATTCCAGCATCATTCATGGCATGTTAGTGAAAAACGTCACAAACGGATATTCAGCTTTTCTGTTGTATAGTGGTGGTTTATTACGTAAACTTAAACAAACGTCACTTCAATCTAACGTGTTTTATTTTTCAACAAACACGTTCGTTCTGTCCACAGTTACGTTGCTGAGATTTATAGGTATTTTTTCTCAGTGTGTTACACAAACTAAAACAGCATTGTAGTTTAAAGGCAAGTGTGTATGAACAAACCTTCCACCAACGCGGAGTGTTACACAAACTAAAACAGCATTGTAGTTTAAAGGCAAGTGTGTATGAACAAACCTTCCACCAACGCGGAGTGTTACACAAACTAAAACAGCAGTGTAGTTTAAAGGCAAGTGTGTATGAACAAACCTTCCACCAACGCGGAGTGTTACACAAACTAAAACAGCATTGTAGTTTAAAGGAAAGTGTGTATGAACAAACCTTCCACCAACGCGGAGTGTTACACAAACTAAAACAGCAGTGTAGTTTAAAGGCTCAGGCCAGAACAAACCTTCCACCAACGCGGATTGAGATACCGGGCAGTCGCCGCACCTCATAGATGCGAGTGTTCGGCTCCTGTTGGGGGCGGCGGCTGCGGGAGGCTGGGCTGCGCGAGTTCTGGGAAGGGCGGTGGTGTCCAAAGGGCTGTTGGCTCTGTAATAAGCGCCGCCCTTTGATCCGGCGCCGGCGAGTGGGGCAACCGCCGCGCTGTCTGGGGGCGCTCAGCGCTGGCTGCGGCGGCGCAGGGGGCTGGGACGGGGGCGGGGACGCTGACGGGGGCGGAGACGGAGGCGGCGCTGGGGGCGGGGACGAAGGCGAGGGCGGGGACGGGGTCGGGTTGGGGACTCCGACGGGGACGGAGATGGAAGCGGGGACGCTGACGGGGACGGAATATGATGGAGGCGGTGCTGGGACGGGGACGGGAGCAGGGTGTGGGCGGGGACGGGGTCGGAGGCGGGGACGGGGGCGGGAACGTGAGCGGGGACGGGGGTGGGGGCGTGGAAGGAGGCATGGCCGGGGCAGGGACGGGGGCGGAGTGGGGACAGGGGCGGGGCGGGGGTGGAGCCGGGGGCGGCGCCGGGGACGTGGGCGAGGGAGGGGCGACACTGGGCGGGGGAGGGGCGGGGACGGGGGTATGGACAGCGATGGGGACGGGGAAAGGGACAGGGGCGGGAACCGGGGCGGGGATGTGGACGGGGGTGGGGACGCGGACGGGGGCGGGGTCGCGAACGGGGGCGGGGACGCGGACGGAGGCGGGGACCCGGATGGGGATGCGGACGGAGGCGGGGAACCGGACGGGGGCGGGGACGAAGGTGGCGCTGGGGACGTGAGCGGGGCGACGCCGTGGACGTGGGCGGAGACGGGGGCGGCGCCGGGGTGGGGACGGGGCGAGGCGGGGTGGGGATGGGGGCGGGGTAAGGAGCTGCGCCGGGAGCCAGAGGATCTTTGGGAACTTGGGTCCAAGGCTCTCTGCTCAGCCCTAAGAGGCGCTGCACATTTACAGGTGAAGAGTACTTTGAGATGTACAGTCCTAAACTTACTGATTTTCTTCATCATTGTTGGGCTTAACGACGTATCCGTTAAGATAGCGAGTGCCACCCTGATGCACTTGCATCGGTTATATTGTTTGATTAATGTTTCTGTGCCTGTTCACTTTTAAGATCATTAGATCCATGAGTGTAGTGCATGTTTATTGCTGGAGGTGGTGGTCTTCCTTCGCTGGATGGGGATATACGGCGTCGACCTATACGTGGACTAGCGGAGTTTTCCTGAACTAGGTATCTTCCACCAGCAAGATACTGTACATGCATAGACAAGCTCTAAGCTCACGTGTGGTCTCCCGACGTGTGTGGTGGTGTAAAGCATGTAAATGTTTATGCAAGTAACGAGGTGACGATAGGACAGGAAAGAGGAAGAAAATATCGTGGTCGATTAGTTTGGGTTCTGCTCCGGTATTCCCTGGCGTTTATCAGAGAAACAATGGAAATCTACCGATCAGAGCAGCTGGCCGCTAGAATTTTCTTCCAGTCAGTGACTGAACTTAATCTACCTATGAAGCTGGTCCATCGAACATATTTCAACCATCGGGATTGGTACCCTAGTGATCAATCTTAAACGGCGTTGTATTTCGTCTCCGACAGTCGCATATCTGCCCGGAACTCGCTGTCCTTTAGACGCCCGACGCCCCCGGCCACGGCAACGCCGCACGGACAAATAACAATGCGACGACATCTCCGCTCGCCACTCGCTTCAAAACTACTGTAGACTCCAGATCACTGTTTAAAGCGGACGCACTCCTCGTGGAATGCTTTAGAATCGCCTGCATGTTTGATTCACTGATTGATTGATTTTTTCGTGTTTCCGGGCGCGTCAACTGCTTTGGTCATTAGTCCCGTTAGTGTAGTGCATGTTTTTTTCGCGGGAGATGGCGGTGATCTTCTCCCGCTGGATGGCGAGATCCGGCGCCGATCTACCGTCGGCTACTAGGGTTTCCCCCTAACCAGGACTCTCCCACTAGCGGGGCACCGCCCCAGCCGGGACAAGCTCTAAGCTCCCTACTGGTCTCCCGGAATATGTAGTCATGTAGTGCATGTTAGTGTGTGTGTAAGGGGAGAGGACAGGACAAGGAAGAGAAAGGACAGATCGCGCGCGGTCCGTGGCCCGTTTGATAGGGTACTGCTTCGGCATTCGCCTGGTGTTGATCGGAGAAACCACGGAAAACTACCGATCAGAGCAGCCGACCGCTAGAATTAGTTTAGTTTAGTTTAGTTTAGTTTAGTTAATGCCTTATTTTACGTGGCGAGACTCGGGCCATCAGGCCCGCTCTTCTGTCTAACCACGCAAATTTCGCTACGCTCCTTTCACTACCTAGCGGAGAAGGAGGTATTATCTTGGGCGACGAAACAGGCGGATCTCAATTTTGTTCAGAGGCTTCTTTTAGGCTTCAGGATCTTTTACATGCAGAATTCTCCTCCAGAGAGCGACTGTATTCGACCTAGCTGAAAAGCTAGTGTCGAAAAGCCTTCGTGTTGATGTATCGCGAGTCTCTGACGTTTTTACAATTGCAATCTTCTGTAAACCAATTGTGACGATCTTACACGTGCAATCTTTCCTAAACTAACTGTGTACGCCTGTAAATAGCGATCAACATTATAACAGGTAACACTCATAACTTTAGAGTACTATATATCTACCGAGAACTTCCGGAACTTCTAGTTTCTAAGTGGAACTGCCAGACCTGCAAGTTTCTACGTAGAGTTGCCATCTCTTCTAGTATCTACGCTGAACTGTTAATGCCTTGTCTATTTGCTGCGGAATGCCACTCCAAGCATTGACGCTCACGACCTGCCAGTAAGGAACAACTGTGTCATCCTGACTACATAGATGAGTTACAAAACAATCTAACTTTCTTTAACTAAATATCTTGTGAACATCAACTAGCTGAATCACTCATAGTAATTCTCTTTGTGTTGTAAATTCAATCAATAATCGCACCATAACTAAATATATCTATCAACAATTAACTTCATTGGTGCAAATAAAACAATTGAATCTCAGCTATCTTTATTTGGTATTAGTTTATATTATTGTATTCATTGTATATTATTAACGGCTACACTTCATTTCTCATCCAACTTTAAGCACATACCTTAATGAGTTTAAGTGCTACGGTAAGCATTTATCGTTTGTATTGTTTTGAATTTTATTTCAATTAAACTAATAAAAAATTCCAATCTATATCTGAGCTACCAGTATTCATTTGCTCACCCCCCTGCAATCAGGCACGATGGACAGTTTCAGCTGCCCAGGACTTTTTTTATTTGAAATACTTAAATTTTGGAAAGGTTGTTTCATCTTTTGAAGAACTTTTCATGTTGCTGGCAAGATACTGACGAGGCAGTAATCAAGAGGGTTCGTAGGAGTGGTGATTTCCGAGAGAGGGTGAAGAAGTTCTGTCTTCCAGGTCGGTGAAAATCCGCCGCTCATTAGCGAGAAATTAATTATGCCCACCATTGTTGGGAGTACTACTACAGCTCCGAGATTCAGAAACTTAGCATTGATTCCGTCGGAGCTGGATGCGTTCAATTATAGACTCAAAATGATTTTAATTACGTCTATGGGTGTCATCGATGTGAAGTAGAAAAACTATTTACCACCAATCTGTGTGATTTGCAGCGTGAATTAAGTTGGAGATTTTAGGAATGGATTGATTGCCTGCGGAAGATGAACAAAAGCATAATTCAGCAAATCAAGTGACACATATTTCTATTAGATTTCGAGTATTTTCGATACCCATACTGCACAATTTTTTTCCAGAGCAATTTGGAATCACATTTAATGTGATAAATAGTGATATTATTTAATATTAGCATTTCTCAATATTTGTGTTAACAATTTTAAAGTTTTTTAAACAAAATACTATTTGTACCGAAAATCTTTATACGCACTGTCCCTGTCATGGGTTAGTTGGCGAATTTCACTGCACATCCATGGAGCTGCGGATCGTGTCAGACGTGACGCCTTTTGTGGTGTACGTCTATTTACAAGTCAATTAAATATTTTCGTAAATACAGTTACTTTGCCATTAAGTGAGGTTTCATTATGTACAAGGTACCAAAGGACCGAAATCCCTTCAGACACGAAGGAATTTGCATAGAATTTTTATAATCCCGATATTTCATTATTTTCTGGGTGTGTTTGGAAAACTTTGGATTATATGATATGTAGAGAATGTTTTTATATACCCGGTAAGGAAAATGATCAATCATAATGCGCTATTTCTGGATTTGACACTATCTTATGATTTAATCAGTTTCAGAATTTTTTTATGTGAGTTGTCTTTACAGCAAGAGTTGGTAGGCTTATATTACGAAAAAAACAAGCAAAGTTGTTAGATGAAGCAGATTTTTTCATTAAATTACAATTTGCAGTCACCCATTATAATATCGTATTTACTGATATGGAAAGCGAATAAATCGACTAGTTTCCTGTTTTGGGAGGAGAATAATTTACTGCCTTGATGCACTGTTTTCCTGTATGATTAACTTTAGTAATTAACTATTCCCTGAAGGGGTCTTAATGATTTCCAGGAGAGAAAATAATTTTGCAATGACAGTCGTCACGTAAATAAATACCGACATCACAGCCGTGCGCAGCAACACTTGATTTACTATGAGATATCTAAAGACTGTATTCGGGGACTTTGACGGTTTGAAAATTTAAGAATTTTTTGAACCATGTTTCGCTAATGAGGAGCGCGTAAACTTATTTTCATTACAATTTCCTGACTCTCGGAGTCATGGCAAAGCAGTGAATGTTCATTTAAAAGCGCGACGTAAAGAGAGTTCCTAGAAATACGGGGCGTGCTCTCGACAGATACCAGGGCTCGCAGGGGTGGGGGTGGGGGGGGTGGGGGGGGCACACGCAGGTAGCGAAGGCTATGGGGTGGTCCTTGACTCCAAAATATCGATTGATGGCAAAACACCTGCCCGTCTGCCTGTGATCAACGCTAGCGAGATACCTACTACAATCAGGATTTTCACCAAAATTGATATTCCCCAATCTATCTGACTAATGTCGCGGTGCCTTGAATTTGACTCTTTGACAGAACAAAGACTCATAAATAAATAGAGTCGGTTGCATTTTCGTTAAACACCTTGAATTCCAAAAGACACTTTCAAAAACGTGCAGAAAAGTTGAAGATTTTTTCGGCGACTACAGTGATAAAGAGACACATTTTTCTTTCATGAAATCTTTTTGTATTGGTACCGCATAATGTGTTTGTCACTATTAAACAGAACGACCATTATTGAAGTAAAACGGGTTGTTTCAACCTGATGGTAGGGATAAAGAATAAACTAGTGGTGCTAAAACAGGACAAACTTTCTCTCATTATTTCTAACTGTTCCGCTGTATTGTATTACTACATAAACATGCAAAAGTATTTCTTTAACAGTACATTCTAACTTAAGAATTTAAAGATAAAATCGCGAGGTAGTGGTCAGACCCCGGATGTCAACACTCTTGATGAACAGACTCGCAATACTAGGGTTGCCATATTTTCTACAGTCATTGGTTTGACGGCATAATCTATTAACAGTGTGATATTAGTATTGTGCTTTTATACGGAACAGGGTGTTTGAACTGGGCTTGTGTTCGTATAATTTACAAGCCAGTGAAGCTTGTATTCGTATATTTTTAAGACGCCTATTTTTTCTTCTGGTTGTGTTGAGAAATTACAAAAGACAGGCGTCAAATAATGATTGTTGTTTCCCACTAAATAAAAGGAACTTAAAAGAAGACGTGTTATAAATAAGAGATGACAAATGAGCTCCATTGTCAGCCAGTTAGAAATAGATAATTAAATAAATACGTGTAGGATATATCTGATGCTAACTCTCAAAATTTCGACAATGGGTTCAAGCAAGAATAATTGGCTCTAAACAATTTATATCCATGGTTTTTATTGGCATATACTTCCAGATATTTAATTTTAAGATTATGAAATATTATTACTTATTGTCTATTGGCGAAAAATGAACTTACATAAATAAAGTTTTGATATATGCTAAATCTGAGACTGTTGCATTCTCGAGGACATTCTTAAAGAATGGTTGTAGGTGGCATTTGTATTTTAATAGCATGTACTGGTTATCTTTAATAACTGAAATTTTCCATGAAGCTGATGCATACCATTGCATACCATTTTTCTGAGACAAAGATATATTCATTTTCCCCTTAGTTTTTCTGAATCGGGCAAAGGCCCGATCATAGGGCATAAATGAATGTCCATGATTAGGAAAGTGGTGATGTAGTTGAAGAACTTTTCCTGATGCATTAGAAGAGCTTACAAATTGGGCCATCAATATATAAATATTTCACTGTCACTTTCCTTTTTCGTGTATTTATTTCCTATTGCGTTTCATTTTTTGTTCATTCATTGCTCTTAAAGTTTTTTGGAGAACTTTGAACTGAAATATACACCTAAAATTAGTTCGAAGAGTGTTTATAAGATTGTATAAACACGCTTATTTTATGTGGTATTATACATATATTACAAATATATTAATTTACAAACTAGTTTTTACTAAAACATGATTCAAATTACTTTACCTCTGTATTTATCATTGAGCTTCTAGCTGCAAACAGCCATCTTGATCAGGGCCAGCTCAGGTATGAGTGCAAGAAGTACATAATTCCGGTTATTATCTGGTTCTTTCACTCAGACTCAAAAATAAATTTTCAAGAGTATTTCCGACGAGTATTAAGAACTTATTATCGAAAATGGCAATGTCAGCTGACAGAGAGCAGGAGGGATTTCATGTGTATGTGAAAATCTCATTTTAACAAAAAGTGGCCATTATCTGGTTCTTGCACTCAGGTCTTTAATTATTACGCTCATTGGTTATCATGCTACTGCTCATTGGTTACACATTAAGACCTCATAATGTCACAGTATCACAGGTTATAAGTTTCTTTTAAATTCAATCTATGCCCTTTTTGAGAGCCCTTCCAAAACACTTGGTACGATAACTTTCTTTTGCATGAAGTAACCTTTCACGTCAGCAATTTCTTTCGTTGTGTTCTTAAAGACTTTCAAGAATGCAGTCCTTTTATTCCTTTTATTATTATTTAACTTTAAATCGAGACCTCCAGCGAATTTTGGACCTCCGCGCCAGACGCATTATCCTCCAGTGGCTAGGGTCCAGTGTTTGTTTCCGGTGGGCAGAAACGTGGCCAGCACCGAGGCAAGACTCCGTGCCTTCCGGGCCCCCGTCGGGCGCGCCTGGGGCAAGGCACCGCGCACCTTAATACTCGCAGCCCATCTTTCTCCGTGCTCGCACTCCACTTATTAGTATTTTGTAAAGTCGCTGGCCACTTTTATATTTCGTTGAAGTCGTTTGTCAAATTTAGAAATGAAATAAAAAGGCGAGGGCGGGCGAGCTGCGCGCGTGCGCCGGCAATTGTGACAAGTTGGCGGCGGCGGCGCCGGGGGCGCTGCGGGACGTGTCTCTTTTTTCGAAGCGTCCGCGCGCCGCCCAGGGCGGTCCGTGGCGCGGGCGGGGGTGGGGACGGGGGCGGTGGCGGGGGCGGGGAAGGGAAGCGCCGCTTCAGCGTAGTTAGCGCTCAGGGCCGCGCCACCTAACGCAATTAGCAAGTGGGCGGAGGAGGGCGGGGCGGGCCGTGCGGAGGAAACGGGCTGCGAGGTAGGGCGCGAGTCTGGGCAGACTATTCGCAAGGCGCCAGTGGACTCGGACTTTAGACGCGGCTGACTTCACAAGGTGACGACAACCGTCGGACCGGGAGTGGTGGCTCTGTGCATTGACTGATGTCAATGCAGCGCCTCTGACAGGGAGGGCCTAGGTTCGAGTCCTGACGGCGGCAGGATTTTCGACACTGGCCTTTCAGCTACGTCGAATTCAGTTGCTGAATGGAAGGGAATTCTAGTGACCGACTGCTCTGATCGGTAGTTTTTGGTTCCTCTGATCAACACCAGGCGAATGCCGGAACAGTACCCTAACAAACGGACCGGACGTTTCCTTATCCTATCCTCTCCACACAGATATGTTTTTGATGTACACATTTCATTAAGAAAAGAAATGTCTTCATAATTGTAGTTGTAGAAAGACGCCAAAAAAATGGAATTTTTACAAATTTCCACAAAATCAGGGATTTCAACGAAAATGAGACCTGCACCATTCTCTTAAGCACCCTTACGCTATACGAGGTCAAACTTTAATAAAAATCTGGTGCCGTTTTTTAAAAAGAGTTAAAATTATAAAAATTGCTTATGTTTCACGCAAAATAACGCGAAAAGTTCTGAAATTTTCGAAAATATGTACATGATCGTATTTCAAAATCGTCTTTAAAGAATTGATTTCATTAAAGAAAAAATCTGTATCTGCAATATTTTAGCTGTAAGAAGAAGCAATCTCTATCTGCAATATTGTTGTTTCCGAAAAAAGAACTTAAATTTTTGATGGACCTGAAATTAATGATATGGAAATTCACAAATGAAAAAAATTACATTTGTTCTGGGTCGTAATTACGATGTAACTAATTTCTATTTGGTTAAAGACTTCATTCCGCGAGAATCGTTGTGAAAGTATTTTGATATTCGGTTAGCTCGCAGGTTTGGGTAGGAGAATTAAATAAACCATGTGACGAGAAAGCCGTGAAAACCGTTGCGTTTTGTTATGTCAACATTAAAGAAATATGAAATGAATTGCAAGATTTATATGAAAGAAGAAATGAAAATGAATTTGCAGATTTATATCTCTTGTCCATCCTATTACGGAATACAGATCCATATGAACTTTCTCTCGGAGCGTATCAAGAAAATATTTTAAAAAAACTTTAAAGTTTACGTACGGGAAAACTCAATAAAACAGCCATGGGAACCGTTCAAAACCCGAAGGATAGCAAGGATTTGCTCTTTACAAAACTCGACTGTATAAGAAATTCAGATCAGACTAGAGAAACCAAAGTATTTCAGCAGAGGGGAATCTAATTAAAAATTTGTACAAGAGAGCAGAGAACATTTATAGAGAAATTTACAATCGTCACAAATACGGTTAAGAGATTGGAATATTTTAATCATAACAATTTTTAACACTATTCTTCAGAGTGTTCGTGGTATTAGAAATGTTAGAATTAGTTTAGTATCTCTAAAGTAAGCAAATTTTGAATCTTACACGTAGTAAATTGGAAAGAATAAATACTTAAGTCATTATTATTATTATTATTATTATTATTATTATTATTATTATTATTATTATTATTATTATTATTATTATTATTGTTATTATTATTATTATCTTTAATTTTTTGGTACATTGATGCTATTATTTGTACAGATTAACAAATTGAAAGCATACTTTCCTGGTAGGAAATGGTGTGGAGTTGACATTTGCATCATCAAAGTGAAATTGAGAACTTGTTTGGTCGTATTTGTTTATTTCAGCAGAAAGCTTTTTCGGCCGCATTGCGGCCATCTTCAGTGCTACAAATAATAATAATAATAGTAATAATAATAATAATAATAATAATAATAATAATAATAATAATAATAATAATAATAATAATATGAGGCATGTTATTCAAAATAAAGTCTTGCAAAGAGTCGCAAAAATTTGTAAAACTCTTTTAAATGGAAATAACCTCATGGCAGCTGTCAACACTTGGGCAGTACTTGTGGCTGTCTATACATTTGGTGTTCTTTACTGGACAACAACTGCACTGCAGGACCTTAATCGAAACGTTAGCACCACTCTTACCAAATACCGCATGCACCATCCCAACAGTTCAGTGGCAAGACTGCACATACCTCGGAAAGAAGGAGGTAGATGTCTTTTGGATTTTGAGTCCCTTTGCGCGAAGCAAATCAACAATCTTCGAAAATACTTCCTTCAGAAAACGACGGTTGTGCATGAAGCAATTTGTGCCACGGACAAGAATTTTACTCCATTGAACCTCAGTGAAGCGGACTCTGAGAGTCTGTGTATCACCAAAGAAGATAGGCTGAGTGAATGGGCCCAGAAGCGTTTACATGGGAGGTTTCCTGCTGAGCTCAAAGGGAACGCTGCATCGTCAGTCTCCTGGCTAACAAAATCTAGGCTCTTTGCTGAGACAGAAGGCTTCGTCATTTCTATTCAGAACGAAGTATCTTCCACTCGCAATTGCCGAAGGTATGTGATTGGGGATATGAATGTAGAGGACCGCTGCCGACTTTACAATCAACCCGGCGGAACTTTCGAACACATAATGTGCGAGTGATCTGCATTGGCACAGACAGAATATCTGAGTCGGTACAATGACGTTGCTGCGGTTGTCCATCAGGCTCTGGCTGCAAAGTCAGGTATGATAGAGAAAGAGGTCCCATACTACAAGTTCAAGCCGGATTCAGTTCTGGAGACGAAACGGTGGAAGCTCTTGTGGAATGTTGCCATCACCACTGATCGCAGGGTCGAAGCCAACGGACCTGACATAATATGGGTCGACAAGTTTTCAGGGAAAGGGATTATAGTTGACGTAGCTATCCCTCTAGACCGAAATATAGCCGCTTCCATTGCCGAAAAGAAGCGAAAATATCAGGCCTTGGCTATTGAACTGTGCGACATGTGGCGGTTAGTATCTGTTGAAGTAGTTCCCGTGGTTATCTCTGCAAATGGACTGGCCTCTGAAGCACTAACTTCATCGTCTGTAAGACTTAGCCTTAACAACTGGCACATTCATACAATGCAAAATGCTGTTCTCCTGAGTACTGCACGCATCGTGAAGAAGTTTTTATTGATATAACATCACCTGACTTCCCGAAATCCTAACTGCTCGAGTTTGCAAGCGAAGCAGGCACCTTGGTTCTCTAAAGGTCCCGGAGTCGGCTGTATGGCACCTCGCTAGGCGAGAGACTTAAAAATATAATAATAACATTAATATACTAAATAACATTTTTATTGTCAAATATAGGATATTATTATGAACAAATATATAAATGAATAAAATATATTCCAATTTTCTATTTCACTTAAATTGTAATGTTATTCATAATAATATCTTATATTTGACACTAAAAATGTAATTTAG
Source organism: Teleogryllus occipitalis (assembly GCA_011170035.1). NCBI lineage: Eukaryota > Metazoa > Arthropoda > Insecta > Orthoptera > Gryllidae > Teleogryllus > Teleogryllus occipitalis. Next base: position 85,613 of record BLKR01003290.1, read on the forward strand.
TATATTAAAGTTATAATAATAATAATAATAATAATAATAATAATTATTATTATTATTATTATTATTATTATTATTATTATTATTATTATTATTAATGTTATTTTATCTTGAATTGTTTTGGTACATTGATGCTATTATTTGTACAGACTAACGAACTGAAAACCTAATTTCCTATTAATAATGTTATGCAGTGGATGACACAGGGGCAGGGGGAAGGTGCCAGCGATGAGCTCCCAAGTTCCGCGCCGCGTCTGGGCCGCTCTAGCATTAAGGGCGACGTACGGAGCGGCGCCTGCTGTTATGAGCTCCTGGGGCCGGACGACCGTCCTGGCGCCGCCATTACCTCCGTCTCAGCCGCCGCCCTCCGCCGCCGCCGCCACCCGGGCACGACACACTCTGCTAAAATAACCGTGAAGTTGCCTTCAGATTTAGTGATACAATTTGTAATGGGTAGGTGCTTCCTTGCAGGAGCGCAATGAAAGATGCAACGCGACCCGCAGCAGGTAACGCGCTCTGGAGGAGACGAAGTTGGCTCCGAGCGGAGCCGCTCGCTTCCAGCCTCGGGCTACGAAATGGGAACCAAGACGACGCCACCGTTTGGGTGTAATGTGAGACAATGTATATGGGAAATTTTAGAAGGGACATACTGTAGTTAAGTGTCCAATGTTCCTGTCAAAATATCATTCAGGTGTTATACAATATTTGAACATATAGCCCAGCATATGAGAACGTATTACGATGAAGTATTTAAAATACAAGTTAAAGTTATTGCTACAGCATTAGTAACACTAAAACAGGAATAACTATTGGTGGTATAATAATATTTTGTAATATTTCTTTTTCGATTCTGAGTGTTCAACGAAAACGGGACCCTATTTTAGGCGTTCATTGTTCTTCCCGAGGAAAAAAAGTTAAAAAAAGAAAACTAGTGGTGCTACATCACTTTCCTTCTTGCGGTTTTGGATTTTTTAAAAATATTTTCCAATTTTCGAAAACAGTTAAAAAAATCGTTTCTGTGCCATTTATATTTACTGTATCAAACAAAAATATTTAAAGAAAAAATTTGAAGATCCCATACAGAAAATTGTGTGTCGTTTATTTCAATTCAGTTTGTATCGTTTGTCGATTGAGCAAATGCTGAGATGGCCCCTTGTTTTGCTTCTGGACATAAATGTAACTTCATTATCTGTGCACGTCTTCTAGAATTCAGTGGGAAATATAGTTATTCAAATTATCGTTTCCATGTTGTCACGGCAGGAAGTATTATTCCTTGACAAAGAACATGATGAGGGATAAGAGCGCAAATTTATAGCTAATTTACTCTTGAAAATATATTTTATTACATCGGAGTGAATACTTTTCGTAACAATCCTTGCAAAAAACGCTCATTTTTTCTATTTTCAAAATTAAAATAGTATATGGATTAGGACAGGGATCACAGAATTTTGAAAACGTGCACAGAATTCACTTCTCCCCAAAGCACGTCAAACACAGTTCTTAATTGTCTTTTTACGTAAAATAAAATAAGTGAATAAAGTTATATAACTCTATGGATTCCAACGATGCTGACCGAGTGTTGCTGGTTGCATTTGACAAGGAATCGAAGGCCGCGTGGCTCCAAGAGACGGTGCGGGAGGGGGAGATCGAGAGGGAGGGGGAGGGAAGATGGGAGGGGTGGGTGGGGAGAGGGGAGGGAAGAGGGGGGTAGGAGGAGAGAGGGACGGGTGGCGGAGGGAGAAAGGGGAGGAAAGAAGGGGATGGGTAGAAAGGGAGTGGGAAGGGGGAGAGGGGTGGGAGGTGGAAGGATAGGGAGGGGAGAGGGGAGGAAAGAGAGAGGTGGGTGGGAAGTGAGTGGGGAGGGGGAGGGGGTGCGAGGAGTGAGGGGAGGGTGGAGATAGAGGAAGGAAGAGGTTTGATTGATTGATTTTTTCGTGTTTCCGGGCGCGTCAACTGCTCTGGTCATTAGTCCCGTTAGTGTAGTGCATGTTTTTTGTCGGGTGATCTTCCCCCGCGGGATGGCGAGATCCGGCACCGACCTACCGTCGGCTAGTGGGGTTTCTCCCTAACCAGGACTCTCCCACCAGCAGAGCACCGCCCCAGCTGGGACAGGCTCTAAGCTCCCGACCTGTCTCCCGGGATATGTGGTAGTGTAATGCATGTTAGTGTAAGTGTGTGTGTGTAAGGGGAGAAGATAGGGCAAGGAATGGGAAGGACAGATCGCGCGCGGTCCGTGGCCCGTTTGTTAGGGTACTGCTCCGGCATTCGCTTGGTGTTGATCGGAGAAACCACTGAAAACTACCGATCAGAGCAGCCGGCCGCTAGAATTCACCTCCAGACAGCGACTGAATTCTACCTAGCTGAAAAGCTAGTGTCGAAAATCCTGCCGCCTTCAGGACTCGAACCTAGGACCTCCCGGTCAGGGGAAGGAAGAGGGAACGGGTGGGCAGTGTGGGTGGGAGAGGGGTGGGAGGAACTGGGGAGGGTGGGGGAGGGGGAGAGGGGAGTGAAGAGGGGACGGGTGGGAAGAGTGGGGAGGGGGAGTGGGGTGGGAGGGAGAGGGGAGAGAAGAGGGTGAGAGGTGGGAGAAGAGAGAGGAGGGACAGGGGGAGTGGTGAGAGAAGAGAGGGGAGGGAGAGGGGGAGGGGGGGAGAGGGGGGCAAGAGGGGAAGGTTGGGTAGTGAGTGGGGAGGGGGAGAGGGGTGGGAATAGTGAGGGAGATGGGAGGGGTGGGAAGTGAGTGGCGAGGAGGAGAGAGGTGGGAAGAGTGGGGGAGAGGAGAGGGGAGGGTGAGAAGTGAGGGGGGAGAGGGGTTAGAGGGGAGGGGGAGGGGTGTTAGGAGAGAGGGGAGGGAAGAGGAAGAGGAAGAGGGGAGTGTGGGAGAGGGGGCCGGGGCAGCCAGGGCGGGTGTGCCGGCGCAGGGGGCGTGGGCGAGGCGGAAGCGGGCGCGCGGTTTCCGTGCGCGTGCGCAGACGCGCGTGTGATGAATGGCGCGTGTGGTGGCGGCGGTGGCGGCGGCGGTGGCGGCGGAGGCGGCGGAGGCGGCGCGGACTTCGCAGGCGGTTTAATTACAAAATGCATACCTCATCACGTTACCAGCCGTTGCGGCCGCTCCGTTATATTAAAAGCCGAGGCGCTACAGGCATTTTTACCTCTTTATAGCACTTGCTGGGTGATGCCAGCCTGGTAGGCGTTTCATCCTCTTACTGCTCGTCTGCCATTGGGCATTTGTTTACAAGGCTAGAAAAATAAAGCAAACACAGCGATAAATGAGGGGCGCAGGATAGGTACGATTTAGGATTTGGTAAGTGGTGATGAACAGAGTCTAGATAAAATATACAGTATTAAATGGTAAACTATATGCATAAATATGAAAATGAAATTAAAAGAACATGTAAGATAATATGTAAAAAGGGATATAATATTCATTATTAACAGTAATTGCAGTTAATGAAGTAATGCAGTAATGCAATGCATTAATACGCTTTTATATATGCAACTTTCACAAACAAAATAAATTTATACTATTTGAAATCTCATTAATAAAATATGTTAACCGATTTAACCGAATTATTTAACCGATTTTACTAATTAACATTGCTTGCCCTATTAGATTAATATTTTTAAGAATACATTTTAATCTTGGAGAGCAATTATTATATTCATCGGACCATCGTGGGAAGTCAATGATCGTCAACCACTGTAGCAATGTTGTAGTAGTGCTACGCGTCTGTGACAACCAATCTCTGTCGCAAATTAAATATAAAGAAACATGATGCTACTGACACTTTCCACGCCTAATAATAATATCCTCAGCACTCACGCTTTCTTGTGGCAAAGCATGCTGTGCAGACGAAAGTTAACCCAAACAGATCGCAGGGCGTCTGACCAGGTTTTCACATGGGGTCTCTCTCGTCATCAGCTCGCAAGTTTTAATATATGTAAGAAAAAATATCAATTTTTAAAGTAAATATTTTGAAAATTCATTTAACTCTTTTTTCGTAATTAATTTTGATACTATCTGTAGAATATTAAAACGTTTTTCCAAATAAAAATAATATGGTACAAAATAGGTTGAGTAAAATATGAAACTAAACGTTTGGATATTTAAGAATTGTCCAGATTTGTCTAGATCTTCATTTTGAGGGTGGAAAATAAACTGACAAAAAATATGTTATAACATAAGAATCCAGATTCCGATGATTGATATGTAAATGCAGATTGAAAAGTTAAAAAACAGCATAAGCATTCTTAATAAGTTAGGTTCTCCCTACTTGGTTAGAACTGGTACAAGATGAATTCTATCGGAATATTTCATTTTTAATAAAAATTGCACTGATGTCATGTCATTTAGTGCCAGGATACTTCAAAGCTAGACTTTGTGCATGATCACTCGCAGTGGCCCGTTGCTTAGAGATAAAAAATCTTTCAATTAATTGTAAGCGAAAGAGAAGATGATAATAAACGTTTTGCAAAACAGTTTTGACATTAAAATTTTTGTGTGATCTTCTTGTGTTTCATTCTTTCCCAAATATAAAAGAATAAATATATGTCTAAAATAAAAAGGTTCAAACTAAAACTTACTCTAAGAACAGTAGTAACCGGCAGTTAATTTAAAATTGTTATATTCGAGTGCCAGCCTGACGAAACTTTAGTGCAATCTCTAGAAGGGGTGTAGAGGTTTCAACGGCTGGAATTGGCCTTGGGCGAATAAAACCCCTAGTGATGTGAAACTCAGTGTTATGGAAGTGGCTTTCCGCAAATGGGAACAATATTACAGATAATACATGAACTATTTAAAGAAAACATTTTACCTTTGGAATCGAATCCAGACTTTCGGTTCACGAAACAACAACAAATATCTCTCCCCTACGAGGATAATACGCTATAATTTAATGAATGATGATTAGAGAAACGCTTTAGATTATAATCAGCAGATTGTCGGCATCAGCAATATGGGGCGTACATAAATAAGAAAATATGTATTTAGAAAACTTTATGTAATAAAATATTTGAAATGATTTTATGTCGCCGAATGTAGAATTGAAGGGTTCAGGAATTGAAGGGCTCAGGAATTTAAAGGCTCAGGAATTGAAGTGTTTAGGAATTGAAGTATTTAGGAATTGACGTGTTTAGGAATTGAAGTGTTTAGGAATTGAAGTGTTTAGGAATTGAAGTGTTTAGGAATTGAAGTGTTTAGGAATTGAAGTGTTTAGGAATTGAAGTGTTTAGGAATTGAAGTGTTTAGGAATTGAAGTGTTTAGGAATTGAAGTGTTTAGGAATTGCAGTGCTTAGGTATTGAAGTGTTTAGGAAATGAAGTGTTTAGGAAATGAAGTGTTTAGGAATTGAAGGGTTTAGGAATTGAAGTTAGGAATTGAAGGGTTTAGGAATTGAAGGGTTTAGGAATTGAAGGGTTTAGGAATTGAAGGGTTTAGGAATTGAAGTGTTTAGGAATTGAAGGGTTTAGGAATTGAAGGGTTTAGGAATTGAAGGGTTTAGGAATTGAAGGGTTTAGGAATTGAAGGGTTTAGGAATTGAAGGGTTTAGGAACTGAAGGGTTTAGGAATTGAAGGGTTTAGGAATTGAAGGGTTTAGGAATTGAAGTGTTTAGGAATTGAAGACTTTAGGAATTGAAGGGTTAAGGAATTGAAGACTTTAGGAATTGAAGGGTTAAGGAATTGAAGGGTTAAGGAATTGAATGGTTAATGAATTGAATGGTTAAGGAATTGACGGGTTAAGGAATTGAAGGGTTAAGGAATTGAAGGGTTAAGGAATTGAAGGGTTAAGGAATTGAAGGGTTAAGGAATTGAAGGGTTAAGGAATTGAAGGGTTAAGGAATTGAAGGGTTAAGGAATTGAAGGGTTAAGGAATTGAAGGGTTAAGGAATTGAAGGGTTCAGGAAGGGAACGTACAAATAAAGGGGCTCTCCCACATATTTGGGGAAATTGAGTTAATGTCATTACATAAAACTTCAAATATTATTCTTTTAGTGTAATATATTATTTAAATCCATAGGATACATCCACAAGTAACTAATAAAAAGTGAAAGACCTAAAGAAACGACGTATTCGCCAGATACGCATTTCTAGGCCTGCCCCCATACCGACCCCATCACCACCAGCTCTCAAGAAAGCAGCGTGTATTAACATCAGCTGTCAGGTCGTGACGCGGGCCGGAAATCACGCCACTCGGGAAAAAGTACACAACCGCATCCTTTCGTGCCTCCAACCCCTTGCCAGCACATCTACGAACAGCACAGCCCGTGCCCGTTTCCCCGACTCATTTCCTTTAAACGTCACGCCGTGTCGAAGTGCACAGGCCTGCAATCTAAAACTTACGATAAACTTTAATTATTAGCCGGAGAGAAGCAATTACCATTTTGATGGCTGTGCTCGTCCTCGGGTCACGACATGAGCTACAAGAGTGACGGGTCAACGGCTGCGAGGAGGCTCAAACGAACCCTTTCGTGCGTCCAAAAGCCTTCACTCCCTCGTGTTTAGTGTCTCTTGAGTAATTACTCCACAAATAACATAAGTTGTTTTTACAAACAGTACAAAATAAAGTAGTTTGCTCATCAGTTAAAAGAGAAAATGTATTTTGTTCTTTACGAAACTTATTTTTTAAGTTTGCGAAAAGATTTGTGGTTAGATCAACGAATTCAAAAATTAAAAAGCGAAAGTAAGAATTTAAATTTGGTAAAGATGATGATACATTCAATTAATTTTCATTGAATTTGTCGTTTTACGCTCGTCATGATAGACAGAAAAATATATATAGTTTCATTTGAAAAACAAAGTTATCTCGTAAAAACCAAGTGATAAAATATAAATGAATACACATATCAATTATTCCCATTCCCTCATGCACTTTCGTGAAAACTGCATTGCAATAACTGTAACCATTCAGAAGTTACAGGAGGTGCTAAAGTTACGTGAATCACCCTGTATATTGCATTCCTAGATACATGAAATTCTTCTGCGTGATCTAGCGATATATATCCTCTCATAAATGAAACATACTTTCTTCTAAGCTCTTCATTCCTTTAAAGCGTTGTTCCAGAGTGGACTTAATTGTTTAACAATGTGGCAAAAGCCTTTTCAAGAGCGTGGGCTTAGGCTTGGAGGGGAGTGACGCTGAAAAATGGCCACTGGGGAGCCGGCAAGTTGTAGTTTAAAACTTCGGCAGAGTGTAGCGATTCTTCACAACGTGAAGGGAGTGATGACTCACCACTTTTATTCCCTCCTCAAACGCTCTGCATTACGGACCCTACATCATTAATGACGTATCCTCTTCCGACACAAAGAAGCAGCTGGTATTAGACTCTGCCTCAGGTTTGTTAATTCTCTAGCTATCACACACCTTATCAAATGATATGAAGTTTACATTAGAAAACTTCAAAAAAATATAGCAGAGTTTATCAAAATATCGACATTGTTTCAAAGCTGAAACGCTTCATCGTAGTTTGGGATACGAGGGGATCTTTAGATTTGAAATGTTTACAGAGGTTTGAGGCAATCTTGTAGATACTGCAGACACAATTAAACATTCAATTCCAGTATACTAATTATTGAAGCGATATTTTAATTACTGCAAGCACTTTTCCATTCGAACCAGCTTTTAGATAATTAACTGAATGAAATTCTTAGTTGCATTAAGTACAAGAGAGTCCTAGTAACTGCACAAAGTATTACCTTGTGAAGCAAACTTCGCTACCAGAGTTTGAGTGTACGTTCTGGAAGGTTATTTCCATCTCTTTCCACTGCATAAATGACAGCAGTGGAAAGAAGAACCAAAAATAGTTTTGTTCGTCTGAAAGTTAAGAAGGATAGTAACTTTTCTTCATTGTTATAATTAGGCTCATCTTCAAAACATTCTTCTATATACTGAAATTTTTCAGATTGCACCTTAATATAAGATAATACATTTTATTTGAATGTTAAGTTAGAATACATAGATTCAGTCACTGAACAATTTGCCTTTGACGATTATTTCTACTGCTTTTAATTAGGGTAATGCAGAAGAGAATGATGCATTCTGTTACACTACCTACATCGATTCGACTGTGCATATGCTATGTACTCGTTCGGATAATCAATTCATGCTCAGAGATTAATTTCGAACGGCCAAACAGACAACCGGAAGACCTTTTTGCCGTAAATACATTTTTTGGTGAATTAAGTCTACACAACGTGTTAGAGAAAGTAATTTGCTACTTAAAAGAATAAGAGTTATCCACATTTTTCGTATCAGTGTTTTACAATATGAATTCGTGGGCCGAAAAATTGTCTTTTTTTGCTACATTACATAACATTTTATACTATGTATGCACAAGTAGTGGGTGAGAAAGAAAATTGCGCACCAATTAAAAAAATATTGAAAACGTTCCACGTTTCCGTACTCAAAAGGTTATTTTTTTCAAAATCACAGAGACTGGAGTTGGGACCGATCGATCGGGGAATATTCATTTCGGAAACATTCCTACGAATAGTTTAGACACTAGACTTGTTCACTGACTGTTTGACAGATATATGGATGACCGGTCGAAGAGACGGTTGGACGAACACTCAAAATGGCGGACGGACGGATTGATGAACGGACAGACGGAGAAGTGAACAGACAGACGTTTAGAAAAACGAGATTGTGTTTACTAGTCGTGATACTGCAAAATGTGTATTTCTGTTAAAATCCCGAAATCAATTATCCACAGTATTATATCACTTCTCTAGTACAAATATTATCCCGCGTATTCGTACGTATACGAGAAAATAAAATTTATAATTGTTTAGTAAATTAAGGAAATATTAAGTCAAATATCAATTTTTTATTGAAATAACATTCATTTGTTAGGCAAAATTTCTTAAATCTTCAGAAAAAATTAGATTATATTTTACTAGGAATACATCCAATTAGGGTACGAATACAAGAAAATAACTGTTCGATAAGTTCGATATGATAAAGAAAGGACAATGCAATAAACGAACATTGTTGGGAGGAAATACAGGCAAGATTGAATTGATTTGATTTTTTCGTGTTTACGGGCGCGTCAACTGCTTCGGTCATTGGTCCCGTTAGTGTATTGCATGTTTTTTTCTCTGGAGATGGCGGTGATCTTCCCCTGCTGGATGGCGAGGTCCGGTGCCGACCTACCGTCGGCTAGTGGGGTTCCCCCCTAACCAGGACTCTCCCACCAGCGGGGCACCGCCCCAGTCGGCACAAGCTCTAAGCTCCCGACCGGTCTCCCGGAATATATGGTAGTGTAGTGCATGTTAGTGTAAGTGTGTGTGTAAGAGGAGAGGATAGGACAAGGAAGAGGAAGGACAGATCGCGCGCGCGGTCCGTGGCCCGTTTGGTAGGTACTGCTCCGGCATTCGCCTGGTATTGATCGAAGAAACCACGGAAAACTACCGATCAGAGCAGCCGACCGCTAGAATTCTCCTCCAGACAGCGACTGAATTCAACCTAGCTGAAAAGCTAGTGTCGAAACTCCTGCCGCCCTCAGGACTCGAACATAGGTCCTTCCGGTCAGAGGCGCTGCAGTGACATCAGTTAATGCACTGAGCTACAGCTCGCGGTGATATGTTCGATATGATAAAGAAAGGACAATGCAATAAACACACATTGTTGAGAGCAAGTACAGGCAAGAAAAATGTATACCGAACCAGAGCGCGAAGAGGGGAAAAGGCGGACCGCAGGAATGCAGCAGCAACTCCTGGGAACAGATCTTCATCGGGGAATCGCGCGCATGTGTTGAATAAACAGCGTGATCGAAGTCTCTGCAAAGCGCTTGGAATCTGCCCCGGTCTGCGGTGGCGGGGCTGCGAGGAAGCCGGTGCGGCTAATACCCTGCCCCTCCCTTCTCGAAGGACGAGGGGGAGAGGGGAGGGGCGACGCGCCGTCTCGACCTCCACGCGCCTCCGAAGAAGCGCCGCTGTTTTCTTCGAGGCGTTGCCGCCGACGCCGCCGTGTTAATTAATTAACAATTCGCAGGGTGTGGCGGCGGAGGCGGGGCGGAGCGGGGAGGGGGCGGGGCGGGGCGGGGCGGGGCGGCGAAGGGCGAAGGTGAAGGGGTGCCCGGGAGATTGTGCGGGAATCTTGCGTGGGAACGGGCGGCGTCGACGCCACATGCGTCTGGGAACGTGCCGGCTCAGGCCCAGCCCCGCCCCCTTTCCCTCCCCTCCCTGCCACGCCCCCCTCGGGCTCTTTGGCGCCCCGCCGCGCCGCCTCCCCGCCCTCCCCGGCCCCCGGCGCTGCCAGCCGCGCCGGCCGACCCCCCGGGCGCGTGCTTAATCCGAAAATCTCTTGAAACGCACTTGATTCTTAGCGCCAGCCGCCCGCGCCTCTCTCTTTTGCGCCAAGTGCACTCTTTCCGATTCCGGTATCGATGGTGGACGCGTTTGGGCGGTTGAAGTGGCCGTGCGTGTGCAAAAGACGACCGACATGACTTCTCTAAAAAGATAATTGCATCAATAGTTAACTAGTTAATGCCTAATCTCTAAGTTAGCTAGTTAATGCCTTACGTGGTGAGATTTGGAGCATGAGGCCCGATATTTCGTCTGATCACGCATATTTCGTTACGCTCCTTTCATTATCTATCGGAGAATGAAGGCATTACTCGGGCGACGAAAGAGGCGATTCAGGTGCTTCTTTTACGCGTGAGGTTCTTTTAAATGCAGTAAATCTACAACATGGGGCAGCCTGTTTTACTTCCCCATCCGAAGGAGGCCGCAACGGCTGACCCACCGGGCGCGCACTTAATCCGAAAATCTCTTGAAACGCACTTGATTCTTAGCGCCAGCAGCCCGCGCCTCTCTCTTTTGCGCCAAGTGCACTCTTTCCGATTCCGGTATCGATGGTGGACGCGTTTGGGCGGTTGAAGTGGGCGTGCGTGTGCAAAAGACGACCGACATGATTTCTCTAAGAAATAATTGCATCAATAGTTACCTAGTTAATGCCTTATCTCTAAGTTAGCTAGTTAATGCCTTACGTGGTAAGACTTGGTTCACCAGACCCGATCTTCCGTCTGATCACGCATATTTCGTTACGCTCCATTTACCATCTAGCGAAGAAGGAAGGTATTACTCGGGCGACGAAAGAGGTGATTTTGAATTTACCCCAGTCTTTTTCATGTAGTAAATCTACAACAAGGGACAACCGTCTTCACTTCGCCAGCCTTTAAAACATCCACGACTTCGATCGGTTTTTTTAAACCCACAAACTTGGGTCTGATACGCTAACCGTTGCATCACCGAACTCGCAAATTGATATTGCGATCTCAGGAATTGCACGACTTGGTTCAAACCCCTTCATTTCAGCCTCCACTTAATCCTGTGGTTTGTAACGACCGTAATATATTACAGTATTGCTGCGACGTGTTATGCCTAAGCTGTGGAGATCTGTTATTAAATTTATACATTGAAAATAAATAAAACATCCAAGGCTTCTTCACACAATTGAACAGTAACGGAAAATTAAATCCATTGAACACTAAAAAAATAATCCGCCTTATCTTATAACTTTATTTAACACTTGCTCTTTCCACATTTTAGACTTTGTCATTTCTCTGTAAATCTCAATGAAAACCATTGATCAGTACTCTTTGGTTTTCCTTAGTGAGTTTCCATTCCAATACCAGCCCCCTGGCTCAGGCTTGATTGGATGAGAAAAAACTCTATGGAGAGAAATTGTCCTAATTACACTGTCAATCTTTCCGACATTCCTCTGAACGTCCCAGAATTTCCCAAAAAATGTTACCTGTGAGTTACAACATTTTTGAAATGAGTTACAACTGTCCGTTAGTGTATAGTGGTATCACTTTGTCAATGTCGGTAGTTTTATCGTAATACATTTTTGGGGGTTTCATTTTCAGGGTTATTTTACCTAATTCTGAGACCGTTCAAGTTTAATGTATAAAGATGACTTATTAGATTTTGTACTCTACGCTAATTCAAAAAATCAATCTAACTTTTTGTGCTTTTTAGAATTATTTAACATGGAATCAATAACTCGAGGTGGGGTAAATATAATTCGTTAATATATCAACAATTTTTCTTCTCTCATTCCTTACATATAGTCATATCCTATCCGCATAAATTAAGTATTACTACCGAAGAATCTTGATAAGAAGAATTTTTATTGTGTACTAAACGCACCTTGAAACTTTATAATATTCATTTTATTTCCACTGGAATCTGCAATAGAGGGGAAAATAAGGAAAAATAAAGACGTCTTCCTTTGGTATGTCCGACTTAGCATCTGGTTGTTTAAGCTTACTACATAAATGTACTTGATTTTCATCCTGAAAAGGGTGCCTGTTGCACCAATCACTGTCATGCTACTCTAAGTGAAATTCCTTCAAAAGTTTTTATTTATGGTATGGTTTATTTTTCGGAGACTAATATTTACACGGAGTACAGCTATTTCAGCAACAGTGTATTTCCCTTTCTTCCTTTAGACTGTAGCGCCACGTTGGCGGCCGTGGGTGGGAGGAGAGCGGAAGTATCGCATACCTGCGGGCTGAATAGCCTTGGCGCCACGGCGTTGGGATATATTTAGACCAAGTGAACGCCAGCTTGACCTGGAAGGTCACGTGGTAGACGCGAGCCTCCCTCCTACACCAAGGACGGTCACGTGACGGCTGCACTCTGGTATAAAATCGAGCCGAAGAGCTGAGACGGTGTTTTTTTTCTGGAAACCTCGCGCAATGCACAAAACTTTACACCCAGGCTGGAGCGTGTCGTGCCTTGTGCACGGGTGACGAGGTCACGGTAGTGGCGCGGGAGTAGCGTCCGAGGAGGCGGGGCCTCCCTAGCTATGTCGAATATCCACAGGAAAATACTCAAAAGTGTGTAGTTTCGGAACAGAATTTAGTTATTGTACATACGTGTAAATAAACTTGTACATACTTGTAAATGTCTGTGTTTTTTTCCATGACGACACAAGACCTTACACTCGGCGAGGGCCTCGGGGTCCTTTTTTGACCAGGTGCAAACAGTTGGCGTTCCCTCAAACACCTAGGTGTGACTAACTTGCTCCTCCAGATATCGGTGCTAGTGAACTACATCCGAGCTCTTTGATTGGACGAAACGGAGATTTCATTAGGACAGAAAAGTGCCGGAATCATTGAAAACCTTTTCTCTTTCAGATGCGGGTTTTTGAAGTTCGACTATATTGGTCTAGATATGAAAGAGCATGTAAGCGGAGAGATAATAACAATATTGCAAACACGTATGACATGCAGAAATGAATACTTTTTAAAAGATAAGTGCAAGCATTATCTTTGGCCCCCTTTCATTCTCAATTTTCTAGGTCATTATCATTAACGTTTTCACTTTCAACAACTAATTTAAATAAATAATGGAGTTGACACAAAAGGGAGCGAGGCACAGAAACACGACCGTGGACATCGTTGTAATAGTATTCGGAAGAGAACGCGAGATAATACCATTTCACAGAGTCAACGAAATAATATAGAAATTAATTTTGTAACAATATAACGCGAGCGTAAATCTGCATTCAGAGCACGTTTTTCGGTTCACGCTTGCGCAATTAAAGAGAGCTTTCAACTCTTTTGTCTGTTGCAAATCGCAATTTAGAGCAGCGGCTGCACACATTTTTGCGATAGGTCCACATGGGCTCGTGATGAGTTTTCATCCCACAGTTTTGATACACGTCAGGCCAAACGGTCGCCATCATGCCTACCACTGCCGCCCCGCCGCCCCCGTCGCCCGCCGCCTCGCCACCCCCGCCGCCCACCGCCTACAGCCCTTCCGACACGCCGCCTCCGCCGCTCCCGCCGCCCCCGCCGCCCCGCTGCCCCGCCGCCCCCGCCGCCCCGCCGCCCCCGCTGCCCCGCCGCTCCCTGCCGCCCCGCCGCCCCTGCCGCCCTGCCGCCCCCGCCGCCCCCGCCGCCCCTGCCGCCCCCGCCGCCCCCGCCGCCCCCGCCGCCCCCGCCGCCCCCGCCGCCCCCGCCGCCCCCGCCGCCCCCGCCGCCCCCGCCGCCCCCGCCGCCCCCGCCGCTCCCGCCGCCCCCGCCGCCCCCGCCGCCCCCGCCGCCCCCGCCGCCCCCGCCGCCCCCGCCGCCCCCGCCGCCCCCGCCGCCCCCGCCGCCCCCGCCGCCCCCGCCGCCCCCGCCGCCCCCGCCGCCCCCGCCGCCCCTGCCGCCCCTCGCCGCCCCTCCCCGCCGCCCCGCCGCCCCGCCGCCCCGCCGCCCCGCCGCCCCGCCGCCCCGCCGCCCCGCCGCCCCCGCCTCTCCTCCGCTCCCGCCGCCCTTCCTCCCCCGCCGTCCCCTTCTCTACTGGCCCTGCCCTCGTTAAAGAATGCGGAAGAATTCTTTTGATGATATTTGAAACGCGCGTAATTTGTGGCGCAGGCAACGTAGTGTGCAAACGCTACAAAGTGTTAACTGCGTTCGCGTGCTCTGTGTGCGGTAGGCCATCCAGCCGCGGTTGCGAATCTGTCTGTCACAGCTCAGATTCAGCATTGCCGTCGACTCTGCCACGACTCCGACCGGGAGGTCCTGGCTTCTAGTCCCGATATTTGACACTTGGATTTTTGACACTTGGTGAAGCTGCGTTGAGTTCAGCCACTGTAGAGGAGAATTATAGGGCCTGGCTGTCTTCTCCCCTCTCTTTACACACACACGTCCTTGCGGGTCGTGAGCTTCGAGTTTGTCTTAGCTATGGGGAGGGGTACCCACTAGAGGAGATACATGGCGAGGGAAATGACTTGTAAGCCGACTTACAGGTCAGTACTGAAGGCCTGCGGGGAGGAATACCGCCATTTTATGGAATACAAACATCCACTAGACTAACGGAACCAATAATTATACGGAGCAGTTGAAGTGTCCAAAACAACTTCAGTCCATCAAATGTATACCATTCTTTTAATGACCTTTTAATGAATTCATTACATGACTGTTTTAATGATCTGATTGTTTAGAATATAACTTTTTAAAGACAAAAATCTCTCTCTTCAAATGTGTAGTTTTGGAATGTTACCTTCTTGCAACTTTCAGAAATACAGCGTGTTTCTCGGAAATGGGACTAGCGATACTTTTTTTACTGTTCTTTAATATATACGAGGAGAAAATTAAAGACAAATTTTGTAGCCATTTCAGAGAAAAAAAATTAAAAAATTGCCTGTTTTTATCACAAAATTACGCAAAAACTGCTCATTTTCGAAAAAAAAGTACACATCTGACATTAAAGAATAGAACTTCAATACTGTAGTTGTAGGAAGACACCCAAAAGAAAATTTGAACTTAAACAATTTTCGAAAAATCAGAGATTTTAACAAAAATGAAACCTTCACATTTCATTTAAACGTTATTACCCTATCCGCGGACAAATTAAATAAAAAATATGGAAAAATGTTGAAAATGGAATTATAAAATACTTCCCAATAATTCAATACCCGTTTCAAACTCAAGAGGGTCGCGAATCGATTTAAATGATTAAATCGATCAGGGAATATCAATTTTGGTGAAAATCAGCAGAACGGTTAATGCATTAGCGTTGACGTAAAATAAGGCATTAATTCAATTCAATTGATCGCAAACGGACAAACATACTGACGAACTAATAGACAGACGTTTTGACGTAAATCGAATTTTCTGTATCACGGACCCACAAAACATATTCTTCTGATTACACAATGTGTTAGAGGAAATAATTTGTTATATTCTAATTAATCTTGGCCACTGACCTTCACGGATCACTTCTATTCAATAAATTCATGTCAAACCTTATTTAATATATTCATATCAAATCTTCCACAGCAAGAGAATTCAAAGATAACATTATTCGCAATTGACACTATAATATTTACAGCCCATCAACTTTTAACATCGCGCCACAACGAATTTCAAGAAGATTTAGACACACTTAAAAAATGATTTTGGCCATGGAAAATTAAAATTAACTCGTTCAAATGAGAAGAAAAAATATTTTCACTGAAAATAAATCTGTACTATAGATCAATCAAGTCATATCTATATTCAATGACTCTCCCCTTCCACTTAAGTGAAATCTTTAGAAGTACACATCCGCAAAAGGCTTACCGGGAAAGATTGCATACAAATGACGTAACAAAGCATTGATACAAATGTGAAAACTGTACCCAAGCATTAATAAAAACTCATAAACAATATTGACTCGTCAATATTCATCTTTTGATATAAATTGTAATGAGATCATCACTGTAAAATTTTGGGAGATGCATGAATATGAATATATTACAAATTATACAAAATAAGTTTCTACGTTGCAGAAAATGAGTCTTGGTCTATCCGTAACGAGCAAATTCCAAAAGAATTCTCCATAATTCTGTGTAAACAATGCATAGACACACTCTACACCCTATTTACACGAACCTGACCCTGTAACCCCAAAACACAATTTATATCCTTCATACCCTTCACATATAGGCACTTCATATATACATCACCCTTCCTACACTTCCTACCCATATCCAAGAATTAATGTCGGCACTCTAAAGACTTACTACCATCTCCGTAATATATCAACAAAAAATCAGCTAACAGTAACAAGCGTTAAGAAATAACATCTTGAAGTTAGAGGAATCTCCCACGACAATTCTCTGTAATTAATTAATATTAATTGTAAGCTACAAATGAGCAAAACTTATCAATTACAATATATTATCAATTTTGTGAGGAAATGTTATGTATTATACAAAACTTCGAAGCGCCCAAACGGCCGAATAAGGATCAATAAAAAAAGGTCTGGCAATTAGCCAAGCCTCTGTAACGAGCGAGGAAATGGACACCTGCAATGCAGCTACGGCAACTCAACCCAACGACGAGAGCATCGTCAACCCAGCCTTCACTCAACACAACTTGTTCTTGGAGGCGTTACCGTCATCTTCACCCATCCATTAACAGATAAAAAGATCGATTAGTGCTAGTGCAAGAAAAACCTAAAACAAAATAATGAATTATTTTAGTGAAAGCGCGAGTGACATTTCAAAAACCACCGATTACGTATTTAAGGTACCCGAACAAAAGACGTTAGGTGAACTTGGTGAAGACGGTGAAGGCAACAAGATCTGTTGTCATTCTTGAGGTAAAGTGGAACGATCAAATATTTCCAGCTAGGATCACACCCATTTACTTATATTTATTTATTTACTATACGTCAAAAAACAGTTAAAACTGCGAATGACGTGCTTTGGAGAGAAGTGAATTCTGTGCACGTTTTCAAAATTCTTTTATCCCTACACTAACTCATATAATACTTGAATTTTGAATTAATTAAAAAAACCTGCTCTTATGTAATAAAATCTATTTTCAAGGAGAAATAAGCAATACATTTTGGGCTCTTATCCATGATGTTCTTCGTCAAGGAATAATCCTGCCGCGACAACATAGAAACGATAATTTGAATAACTTTATTTCCCACTGAATTCTAGAAGTCGTGCACAGATAATGAAGTTACATTTATTATATTAGCTAATATCCTTAACGTCAGCAACTTCATAAATGAACTTAAAACTATTGCTACCAAAATGTCGTTACCGATGCAAAAAACAATTAAATGAAAATAAACTCAAGCTTTGCAACAGACATTAGGAATTTTGTAAAATACTTAATACAATCAAAAAAAAGGTTTCACATTGATAAGGATCCCGCTAATAGTAAATACTTAGTGGTTTCTAAACAAATTTCATCCAACAATTTTCGAAACAATATATAAGAATACATAAAAAGCATAAAATTTCCTTTAAAAAACCAAAACTCAAGATCTGCCTGTCAAAAATCTTAAAGCTATCAATGAAACAACTCATTACACCATCTTAACCGTTCACAATTTTTGTACAACAAAACCTTTTCAGTTAATGTCAATAACCACCACTCAAACCCCGAGACAAATAAAAGAAAGCAGGCCTCCCCCAAAAAGCAGCATTATCCCCATATTCTTTAACATCTATGTGGCAGACTTACCCACATTAAGTTCAATAAAAAAAGTACATTTTGTGGAATACAATGCGTTATTTTTCCCAGGACCTGATCTACATAATATATGAAATACAATAACAGTAATAATAATAATAATAATAATAATAATAATAATAATAATAATAATAATAATAATAATAATAATAATAAAATTCATAATTTATTTTCAAGTTAAGAAATACAGCAGATACATCCGCATGAGCAAATGTCTGTGCTCAACTGCAGTTGAAGTAAGTTTATAATGAATACAAGGTATTGTTGTTACAACTGCACATACTTTCTCTCATTATTGGAAACGGCTACGTAATATTGAAATATTGCATTTTCTGCCCTACTAACACATTATCTATTGCTTGAAAACTCCTCAATTCAAACCATTCAAACAATGCGCCTGTGATACATATCTGCATTCATTCCGATAGTCAGAAGCAGCAATAATTTCATTTTTTGGCAATTGAAACAAACGGGAATAAATTTGCCTGTTACAATATTTGCAACAAATACTGTTGACAACGCAGCGTAGTTTTGACAACGCAGTTGTCATCACAGCGTTGCCAAAACTATGGGCAACGCGGTTGGCATAAGTTCTCTGCGAATAACATCAATTCTTGGCAAAAACGCTTATTTCCATATGTATTCAGATTTTTACTTGTCTATGTGTTAGTCATAATACATCATACACAGTTGATAAATAACTAACTCAAATGTTCCACAATTTGGAATATTAAGTTAATTCATTACTGTGTTGATTCATTAATGTATTGATCACCTCAAACGAAACGCAGGAAGTTAAAAATTTTATAATAAAAGTTTATAATAATGTCATTCAGCGTTTTTATTTCAAATTTTTTATAAACTAATCTCTTTGGCCAAACTTTGGATGTCTTTGGTCATCAAATATAAAAACATTAAAAACAGCATAATGAACCCTATAACACTCTATAGCTGAGAAAAAATAACGTGTTTATTATGTAAAAATATAAAATAAATCCAAAAGTTTTGGAAACCCTTGTTTAATTTTCAACTCACAAAATGATTACTCAAAAAAGGAACTTAACTTTTAGAAAAGAAAAGATAATCGACATTCTACTATATTGCTTTATACTTGTTGAAATTTTGAAAGTCTATAATATGGAATGTATTGCTGGTGGCCTGCTGAAATATGCATAGATAAGAGATCTTTCTTTCAGTGAAAATATGTTCTAAATCTCGCAACACAGACAAAAATATGGAATGTCAAGTAGGTTTCGAATAATTTCTAAATGGCTAATTTGTTAATGGGACCTCGACTAAATAAAACAGAAAATATGAAGCGGTTTTTGACCAAAAAAAATGGCCTATATTTCCTGCAAAATTACACGAAAACTACTCATGAAATGTGTAGTTTTCGAAAACTTGAACGTGACCTTATTTAAAGATCTGTCTTTAAGGAAAATTATTCTTTAAGGAAAAAATTCTATCTTCAATATTACAGTTGTAGGAAAATGCCGAAAAAAATTGAATTTTTTGTAATTTTCGAAAAATCAGGGATTTCAACGAAAATGAGACTTGCATCATTGTCTTAAACGTCCTTCGCACTATCTAACAACATAAGTTAATAAAAAAAAATTGGAAAATTTCCAAGGCACTACATTTATAGTACCTTCCAAAATTTAAATACGATTTTTAAATTCTAATGACCGCGACACCATCTTGAACAATTGGGGAACATCAATTTTGGAGAAAATTGGCTGAATGGTTTATGCGCTAGCGTTGTGGATGGACGGACGGACGGACGGACTGACGGCCGGCCGGCCGGCCGGATGGACAGACTGGTGGACGGACGCATGGACGGATGGACGGACGGACGGACGGACAGACGGACGGACAAACGGATGGTGAGACGAACGGGCGGGCAGACGGACGGACGGGCAGACAGACGTTATGCCGACAATCGATTTTTCGGTATTCAGTACGCACAAATAATGGATTCTGGCTGCACTATGTGTTAGAATATTTTTTTATCTTAACTAACTGGATTTATCCACTTTTTTGTTGCCAGGTCCGGAAAGAAGAGTTTTTGTGTCAAATATTCGTCGTTTTACGCCGCACGATTACAATACTCTCTCTTCTTATGTTAGTAAGTGCTAGAAAGTCAAACAGATATGGTAGGCAACTATATCTTCATACAATCGACAACTGGGCAACTAAACTAAAAATTCTAATAATCTGCAACTAATAATCTCATCTGGAAGCCCGTGAGCAGCAAAATTAAATATCTTGGATTCAACATAGCCACAAACTTAATTGGAAAATACACACTATTACAAAACTATCTTAAGATCCCTTCTTTTGGGCGCTGTCCCTATCTTGATCAATGCAGTAAAAGCTAACTTAAACTAATTACAAGTATTCCAAAACCAGTACCTAATGACAGTCACTAATGGTCCTTGGTTAGTTACTTCTGATCCGCTCCACAAAGAACAGTGCATTGATCCCATAGCCAACCATATCCATTACCTCTCTTCATATTCTATTTCTCCTACAAATCTCCACATTAAATGCTGTCAACCTCCGCCGAAATATAATATAACAATCCGAATTCAAAACAAATTCCATCACCACGTATGTTTATGAAAAAATTCGCCGAATTTGTAACTTCATAGAAGTGCATATTGGGCTGCTTCTCCTTTGTATTAGATTTAAGCATATTATGTAAATTAGAAGTAAGCGTCATATATATATATATATATATATATATATATATATATATATATATATATATATGCGTGTGTGTGTATGTATTTAACAACGTTTTAGTGATTTATGAGTTAATGAATAGGAAATAACAAGAAATAAAAAATAAACGAAAAGAATGCCCCTTCGTTCCACGACGGCATTTCCACACATTGATATTGATCGACTCGAAAGATATTCAATACGCAGAAATGGCACGAATTCCTCGCGAAGGTAATTTGGAAAGAAAAAGGTTGTAGTCAATAACATCAATAATTTCGAAAAATATAAAAATATGGTTATATGTTTTTTTTTCATCTATTCTTCGTACATCTTTAAGAAAAAATACGTCTGTTTTGCAGATATGCAGAAATATGGCCGGTCTAGATTTTAATTTCTTCACATATTGAGAGTTGGAAAATGTTTTCGTTGTTCCGGATAAAGATTTCCATTCCATTTTAGAAAAGTTTTGCAGTATTGTTGAAAAATTTCAGAAAGGAATTGTCCGATAATTTTGAATATCGTTTTGTTGTCTCTTTTGGGAAGGAGCTTAAACAAATGAGATTATTATTTACTATTATTACGAAATGGACGCAGCAATGTAATAAAATGATTGAACAACAAGAGAGTAGAAAAATAAAGTATTTAGTACCTAATGTTTCTCTACTATGAATTTTGAAACAAATTGGTAATAAAACTGGATCAAAATTTCTTAATTTCCCTCATGAACGTGATGTTGAAACACACAGATAATAATAGTACCTACGTAAAATGCAAGTGACTATTCTGTTCTGTAGTAATAATGAAATTACGCCATATAATTGCCATCTAATTTAGCTAAACAAGGTTAAACGCTAAAGTCATAAGCTGAAAGGTAAACGTGTAATTAGCAGCATATTATGACAGATTAGGCTTACAATATTACCAATCATTAATAATGAAATGTTTACTTGCGTGTAAACAATGTTTTGTTAATGACATGCTTTTGGAATTGAAATTGATTATATGTGTATAGTATCGGCGTTTCCACAATGTGCCTGTAAATTGTAACTGTGAGATCAGAAGTAAACAATTGTAATATTAAATTTGGAGATCTGCTAAAAAAGGATAATCTTGAATTTAGCTACAACGATAAAATAAAACCATATAAATGAAATTGTCATTAAAGAAGTGCGATTTTTCTTAAAGGGAATAATAAAAGTAATACATCAGAACGCCGTAATTTCTCGGAGACGTAACGTTTCTACATAATCCTTTACGTTTATATTGTTATAAATTCTTTTCAACGGCATAAAGCAATAAAATGGTCCATGAAAAGGCAAAATAAAATGGTTCATCAACCTAAATATATCAACATATAAATGGCTTTATTGGTAAGGAGGCAAATGCCATGAGGTCTGCTCTCTGCCTATCCACATTCAAAAATTTAATACACAAAATATATGATTAAAAATACGTTAGTACACATTCACAGGGAAGAACTTTCCACAATCCTAACAAGAGAATGAAAAAATGGTTCTACAACAGCATTAACATTATTTCCCCAAAAACAGCTCCAAACTTCCTTTAATTTTTTCCGTGGATAGAAGAAATGCTTAAAAGAATGGAGCTGGTCACATTTTCGGCAAATTCTCTGAATTTTCAAAAATTGCAAATTTAGAAATAATTCGAGAAAGTGTGTTTCAAAATGAAGTTTTTTTCGACACAATTAGTTCATTTATTAGGTCGTATACTTTATTTTGAAAATTTTGCAGAGGTCTGCTTCCCTGTCGCATTGACAAGACTAGAGGCGATCACGCGAAAGGGCTCTACCTTAGGGTGAGTTAAATGCAGTGCATCGCTAATTAGAAATAAATGCTTAAGAGCCATTTGAAAATACGATTATAAGTATGGATTGTTTGCCCTGAAATATAAATAAACATATATTTTATTTCTTTATTTTTTTATTTCACGTCAAAAAACAGTTGAAACTGCGTATGACGTGCTATGGGGAGAAGTGAATTCTGTACAGATTTTCAAAATTCTGTGATCCCTACACTAAGTCATATACTACAAGAATTTTGAAAATTTAAAAAAAAGCTCTCATGTAATAAAATCTATTTTCTAGGGTAAATAAGCAATAAATTTTGGGCTCTTATTCATGATGTCCTTCGTCAAGGAATAATACTTCCTGCTGCAACAACATGGAAACGATAATTTGAATAACTATATTTCCCAATGAATTCTAGAAGACGTGCACAGATAATGAAGTTACATTTATGTCCACAAGCAAAACAACCATATATGCAAAAAAGGTTAGATTTCTTTATGAAGAGGGCCTTAGAACATTGGTTTAAGTGAACAATTTGAGCAAAATACATCAAGCTAGGCGATGAGAGTATTATTAGACATGGTTAACATATTAATAATTAATAAGTTTAAATATGTTGATTAGAGATTCTATGGGTGTTCAACACTATCTCAATGCTAGTTTTTCTGACAAATTCCTTAAAATTTATTTCAGTGTACAATTTATATCATTGAATATCAAATATTCGTTTTTAATTTATTTTTCAATAGAATACCTAAAGTACGTGTGATTGTCGGTGAAACTGTGGAAAGGAAAAACGAAAATAAATCGACATACTTTGTATTGGAAGAGACTGTAATCGTGTAGGGAAATATTTGAGTATGTAAGAATTTGTAAGACACTATGAAATAAAAAAGAAAAAAATAATTTGTGTTGGCAATCTTCTTTCCAATTCCTTAAGAAAGTGCACTCGTCTCAGGCACAGGAGGGTAATAACGTATCTTCGGACGTAGACTTACGTTCCAAAAGAAATGCCAAAAGTAATTTTAGGAGATACTGTTCTCATTTCGATTTAGCGAAAAAACCTCTGATAACGCTGCAGAAAGTATTTCTTTCTTTAGAACCCATTTTCTGCGGCAGATGTTCCTACAGTGGAGCTCAGTATATACATTTGCTGTATTGACGTTTTGGAAGCCATTCATCTGTTAGACTACAATACTTCCTTGCACTTAATCCTCTTTCAGAAACGTCCAATAAAACGAAAAACTCTGTTCCATTCTCCTGATTGGTCAAATATTTCAACGCTCTCCCTTGCCCGGCGTCTCTATCATCCGTCGGTCTATTGTGGGTAGGATGTTTGTGGTTGATTCCCCGAGAAATTGTCAACGCCGCGCCGCCTGCAGCGTACCCCCACTGGAGGCGATGTCCCCGCCCCCCTCGCCCCGCCCCCGCCCCGCCCCCGTCCCGCCCCCGCCCCGCCCCCGCGGGCAGCCGGTGGACGGACGTTCCCGATTAATCTGCGACTCGCGAGCCGCCCAGAGCTGTCAACAATGCTGACGACTGGGGCGGGAGACGGCGGCGGCGGCGGCGGCGGCGGCGGCGGCGGCGGCGGCGACGGCGACGGCGGAGGCGGCCACAGCGGAGGCGGCGACAGCAGAGGTGGCGGCGGCGGTGGCGGCG
Organism: Teleogryllus occipitalis; assembly: GCA_011170035.1. Taxonomy (NCBI): domain Eukaryota; kingdom Metazoa; phylum Arthropoda; class Insecta; order Orthoptera; family Gryllidae; genus Teleogryllus; species Teleogryllus occipitalis. Next base: position 109,770 of record BLKR01003290.1, read on the forward strand.
GCGGCGGCGGAGGCGGAGGTGGCGGCGGCGCGGTGGCGGTGGTGGCGGCGGAGGCGGCGGCGGAGGCGGCGGTGGCGGCGGCGCGGTGGCGGCGGTGGCGGCGGAGGCGGCGGAGGCGGCGGAGGCGGCGGCGGCGGAGGCGGCGGGGCGGCGGAGGCGGCGGAGGCGGCGGAGGCGGCGGAGGCGGCGGAGGCAGTGGAGGCGGCGGAGGCGGCGGAGGCGGCGGAGGCGGCGGCGGCGGCGGCGGCGGCGGCGGCGGCGGCGGCGGTGGCGGCGGTGGCGGTGGTAGAGCCAGGAGGTCGGCTGAGGCGCCTGGCGGGCCGGGGCGGAGCGGGGTGGGGCGGGGTGGGCGGGGCGCGGCGGGGCGGGCCAGATTGTGTCCGCCCCCGTCTGGCTCTGTCAATAGTCGATAACTGACCCCGAGGGCCCCTAGAGGATTTCGGCCGGCAGCGGCGGCGGGTGACGGCGGCGGCGGCGGTGGCGGCGGCGTCGAGCGACTCGTCTTGTCCGGCACCCGCCCCCCGGCGCCCCCTCCCCCCCACCCCGCCCCCCGCTGGACGTCTCCACTGTGTGGTCGACCGTCCGCGGCAGGCCGGGGCAAGAACAATAGGCGCCCTGGAGGCTGCAGATTGGTCGCTGGACTGTGAATACGAGCATTGTCTTGGCGCCGGCGCGGCCCGTGCCGGCGCCGCCGTCTCATCACCGAAAAACTCTGCGTCGAGTGCCGCCCGCCGACTGAGTCGCCGCGATTCCCGGCGGCGGCCTCTGACCCCCCCTGCCCCCCTGCCCCCACCCCCCGGCGTCGTTGCCATTTCGCGCCCCGCCTCCAAAAGCCAAAAGCCCTCAGTGTCCTCGGGTGGCTCCCCCCGGTGCCTGCGCAGCGTCTGGTCGGACGCAATTCCCCCCATCTGCAGTTCTTCCCCAACTGAAATTATGGCATCTGCGACAAATGAGAGGGGGGAGAGGAGGCGATCGGGGTTTACCAAAGCGTTTGACCACTTGCGCGCCTGGACGCGCCGAGGGCATTCACCCTTCTGCGCGTGATCGAAAAAGCAGAGGTGGCTTTGCTGGTTTCATAACAGGAAAAAAGAAGCCAATTGCACGTACTGCTTTTAATGTGGCACACAAGAAATTAAATGATATTTAGATGTACGCATTCCAGCATAATTTCTTGCAGAATCTGATCACCTTTTCTTTTGTTTATCGTTAGGGGTTATTTTGTTGTTTATCGTAAGTTTTTTTTTGCGGGGACGTGGTCATTGGTCGTAGTTCCCCATCCGAATATTGGACTCAGGCCTTCTCTCAAACTCCCTTAAGCCGGCACTGCAACAATCGGTTACCCCAGAACCAAGTAAGCCACCATTTGGAACTTTTTAATTTTAAATAATTATACACAAAAAAATTCTTTTGTGCTTCAAACTTTGTGTAACTAATGGTGAGCTAGCTTAAGATGAAACTAGCACACCACATACGGTTACCAGAAGAAAAAAGCAACAACAGTCGACTCCGGTTATAGTGAATTCGGATATAGTGAGCTTAAGTCACTGGTCCCGTTTCACTTACATTTCAAGCAAGCATAAGAAGATTCGGTAATAGTGAACTTGAACCTCGGCTGTTGTGAACGTAGGAAATGCAACATCCTGGAAATTCATTCGCTCCAGGAAAAGAGTATATTACCTCTATCTCAGTGCCATAAATTCCAACACTAGGCAGGTTGGAAAAAATTTCAACGGCCAAAAATGATAATCGAAGAAATCTCCCCTGAGATGAAGGTAACGGACGGGGAATGGGCACCTTATTGATAACCGGAGAGTGGGATGGTGTTCCAACAGTGCAAGAGACATTGGTGGGTATCTGCATGACGATACTTAAATACAGAGGACAAGGCAGAATCAAGAGTGGAGAGAGAACGATCTCTGAAGAAGCACCGAGAGAAATTACTAATGAAAAAGTACAAAGCAAACAATTAAAATAATTTAGTCGTAGGCTTCCGCGGCCAGAATCATGAAGATCTTAGCTGTCCGGGTGACTCCGCGTTGAGGGCAGACTTTCCAGCTCTGAAGAAGATCGCGAAAACGATCGAAACGTCGGCAATTCTGCCCTCAACGCGGCGTCACCCGGACAGCCACGATCTTCTTAATTAAAATAATTGATTTTTAAGGACAAATAATGATATTGAAATTTTCAGTTCATATAGTTAATACATTTTTCTGTATCTCTATATTAATCAAATTAATCGTTATGGAGGAATTCCATTTCATTTCAACATCATCGGATATAGTGAATCTCTGATATAATGAACCAAGAATGTTAGTCACCAGAAGTTCACTATAACCGGAGTCTACTATATGTCATCTGGTAGAACGATTTAATTGCTAATTAAATACACAACAATAATTTAATTGCTCTTCAAACTTCCGAGTAATTAATGGTGAGACGCCGGGCGCACCCGCCGGCTGGCTGGGTTTCTTAAACGGTGAACACACTGGTTATCAGAAAATATTAAGGAAAGGGTACTGTTCATCTCCTCTTCAAGACAAATTAAAGACAGTCACATATGGCTCGTCTGCAATTCTGGTAACGCGTGGCCTAAAACAAATCGCTATCGGTAATGAAATTACTTTTCCTGGTGCTGTCTTTGCCACAAGGAATTCTTTTTATGTAGGTGATTTTTTGTATGAGGCTGAGCTCAAAGCACTTGAATTATTTAAACAAATTTTAATACTGATTTTGGAAGCTCATTTAAAATTGAGTAAAATTAGAAGAAATGCAGACTATATTATAAATGCCGTGGTTGGAGACTTCCATAGGGAAGATCTAGTGGCTTTAGATTCTGATCAATCATGTAAAATACTCGGCTTTTTCTGGCATACAAAAAAAGATACTCTGCATTTGCCTCATTCTTTACAAACTCCACCTCTTGTCGACTCTTGTGATTGGATCAACAGAAAGGTATTACATGTAACAGTTTTGCTTTATAGTCCTCTGGGTCTAGTCACAGCTGTGACGTTCAGATTTTGAAGATATGAGAACGCAAGGATGCCGCTCTAGTCCATTCAGACCCACTTAGACTTGACTCATTAGTGGAAAATATTGCTAAAACAGGTTCCTTTGTTAACAAAGCTATATTCTTGTTTTTCAATTGTTAAAACTTATTTTTCACTGCAATTGATCACTATGCTTCTTTTTTATCCAATTTTAGTTTATACGATATTACTTACATAATTATAGGTTTTAATTCATCTTTTTGTCGGGTTTGTCATAAGGAACTTTTTTCACACATCTTGTGCTACCAAACTACTTTTACCAACTTTGAATTTCATTACTTAAAATTAATCCCACCAATGCGCTCACAAGAGGGCCCGTAATGCGTTTTGAGTTCAACATATGGACTTGTTTACGGTTTAGAATATTTAGACTTTTCTGTTTTTTATGATTTTTCAATTATATCAATACATTAAATATAAGGATATTATTTATTTCTTTTGTGTAGAGGAATGTCTAGCATATCACCATGGCTGATGTTTGAGCTGTTAAGAGAGATACAATTTTTTATGAGCTTTGTCTTTTAAATATTGCGCTATGTATTCTTGTGACGAACTTGCCAAATGCATGTGTAGTTTCTTAATTGGCTAGCATATCTCAACCGTTCATTTGTTCTTTGCAAAGCGTTTGTTTTTTGTTGTTTGTTTGCACATCTGATTTATGTTCTTAGTTGAGTTTTTAGCAATTGAAGGGTAAGTAAATGCCACGACGTACAAATAAGCTTACTAAAAAGCGCGTGGATTGACGAATAAAACTTGCAGTGAAGAAAGACGGTGAAACAATGAGTAATGAAACAGTGTTGTGCAATCTTTCAATTCCTGGGCCATCTAAACCTCACAGTGCTACAGTGCCACATACTAGGGTTTTCGAAACATGACAGCTCACGGTAGAATCTTCAAGACGGAATATGGCACGGATTTTCGCGTCTTTCTCGGTCGTGCCACAAAAGTCGCTTGGTCTGCAGCACTGATAGATAGGGTATACAGGTACTAATAATTTTGGTGTGTCCTTGAACAATTTCAAGAAACAACACGAACTATTGTTTAAGTTTTTAACCAGCTCACAATAAACGTAACTTACAACCCAAATTCACGTAATTCAATAGCAGCTATCTATAGTTTTACTTTTTCTTCACCAGAGTCGCTGGCTGTATGCAGAAGAATTCACATCTAGTGAAAAAATGATCCCAGCTGTGCTATTGCTTGTACGTATATACTGGTAAATTACGTATGCTCATGAGTGATATCTAGCCAGTAAAGACACTCAACATGTTCGTGAATTTGTTTAATAATTATCATCGTAAGTTACTTGATTTTCGTGGTTTTGACAGATAGATGAATAGATTGATGATTTGACAGATAGATAGATGCTAGATGAATAGGAAGCACATTGTATTTCTGTAAATACAAGAATTCCTTATTTTCCACCTTTTTGAGCTGACGATTTGGGAATTGATATACGACATCTGGGGAAGAGGCTTTCGAAACTATCTGGCAACCATGTAAAGCGTACAAAATAAAATAAATTACTCGTATTAATTGTATCATTAAAGTTATAATTTAATTATCTTTGTAGAATGCATTATTTATTTCCTAGTAAAATATATAAGGTGTAAATAAAACAATTAACGGAAAAGGGGCCCAGAAATGTAGTTGCTCCCCTTTTGTATTAGAGTACCCGCGCCCAGTGCTGCCAGATTGGTGAGTTTCCCCTAGATTTGGCGAATTTTTTCAGATTTGGCAAATATTTTTTTAGATTTAGAATAGGCTATTTGACGGAAACGTTTACGGAATTCCCATTTAGCCTATACTTTAAAATATGTGTTTAAATTGAAAATGTATTTATAAACTACATTGACGCGATCTTAAGCTCGCGACTCCAATCAAAATCGTTGTTGAATCGAATCATGAAAATTAATATTACGTTTAATATTATTTAAGCATATAAATTGCGACATTCAAATGAGTTAAACGTTAATGAGTTAATATTGTTTTATGGTGTGAATAGTGTGCAACATATTTTAATATAATGGGACAATAATAATTATTTGTATAAGAAATAGTTTTTCTCGTAAGTGACTAAGGCTCAAGTATCATATAACCCCGTACCATATAACCCCGAGTCATTAATACACTTTAATCACAAGCCGCACTTTAATAACTTTTAAAAATAATATATAAAATTGCGGTATAACTTAAAAAGAAATCAGAAAGAACATTGAGGGATTATTTTATCATGTAAAGAGAAAATGTCATCTTCTTTTGGTGGAATACCAACATTCCTGTACCGGGAGACGTGGCTCAGTACATCAACTAAAGTCACTGCAGTGCCTCTGACCTGGAGTTCCTAGGTTCGTGTCTTGACAGTGGTAAGATTTTCGACTCTACCTTGTGAGTTTGGAGGAGAATACTAAAGGCTGTCTGCTCTGATCGGTAGTTTTCCGTGGTTTCTCCAATCAACACCAGGTGAATGCCGATGCAGTACCCTAACAAATAGGACACGGACCGTGCGCGATCTCTCCTTCCTCTTCCTTGTCCTATCCACACCCCTTACACCAACATACACACTTGCATGCATTACACTACCACATATGCCGGAAGAACGGTCGGGATCTTAGAGCTTGTCCTGGCTGGAGCGGTGCCCCGCTGATGGGATTGGGAAACCCCATTAGCTGACGGTAGGACGACGCGGGATCTGGCCATCCAGCGGGAGAAGATCACCGCCAACTCCCGAGTAAAAAACATGAACTACACTTACGGGACTAACAACCTCAGTAGAAGACGCAAGCGTATTCACTAACAACCCAACCAACCAACATGCCCGTGTGGGAGGAGGAAGGAAAGATCGCGCGCGTTTCGTGGCCCGTTTGTCAGGATACTGCTCCTGCATTCGCGTGGTATTGATCCGAGAAACCAAGGAAAACTACCGATTAGAACAGCCTGCCGCTAGAATTCTCCTCCAGACAGCGACAGAATTCGACCTAGCTGAAAAGCTAGTGTCGAAAATCCTGCCGCCGTCAGGACTCGAACCTAGTACCTCCCGGTCAGAGGCGCTGCAGTGACATCAGTTGATGCACTGAGCTACCGCTCCCGGTATGCCCGTGCGGCTGCACCGACGCGGAGCGGTGGTGTCCGCGTGAGTGGGCGTTGACGACGAGCGCGCGCTCTAGCGACCACCTCCGCCAGCGCCCCCGCCGGCGACGCGCGCGCGCCTCCGCCTCGAGAGTTGGGAATCGGCTTAGAGACGCCCGCGCCTACGCGCGCCGCATGTCGCAACGATACTGTTTACCAAAAGTGCATTATCGCTAAGCTCTTCTCCTTCTCCACCTCAGACGGGACGCGCGCGCGCGGCGTTGGGGCGGCGCGTCGCGGAGGATGGGGGTGGGGAGGGGAGCGAAGTTTCTCGCGACGGAGACGCGCCGAGGCGGACCCGCGCCGCGTTGCGCCGCAACTTGGCAGCGCCTTCGCCCGCGGAGGATTCGAGTGCGGAGCTGTGAGTGGCGCATCCACTCGAAGGTCCCTCGCGTGAAGAGCGGAGGAGTCCCCTCACCTTAGTAAACGATGTTTTAGTAAATGATATGATTGATTGAGTCTTAGTTATTGTAAATGCTCCTTCGGAATATTGCCGTTTGTTTTTATTGGTTGGTTGTTAGTAATTCCGGGCGCGTCAACTACTGAGGTCATTACTGAGGTCCGCGGAGGATTCGAGTGCGGAGCGGTGAGCTGTGCATCCACTCGAAGGTCCCTCGCGCGAAGAGCGGAGGATTCCCCTCATCTTAGTAAACGATGTTTTAGTAAATGATATGATTGATTGAGTCTTCGTTATTGTAAATGCTCCTTCGGAATATTGCCGTTTGTTTTTATTGGTTGGTTGTTAGTAATTCCGGGCGCGTCAACTACTGAGGTCATTACTGAGGTCCGCGGAGGATTCGAGTGCGGAGCGGTGAGCTGTGCATCCACTCGAAGGTCCCTCGCGCGAAGAGCGGAGGATTCCCCTCATCTTAGTAAACGATGTTTTAGTAAATGATGTGATTGATTGAGTCTTCGTTATTGTAAATGCTCCTTCGGAATATTGCCGTTTGTTTTTATTGGTTGGTTGTTAGTAATTCCGGGCGCGTCAACTACTGAGGTCATTAGTCCCGTAAGTGTAGGGCATGTTTTTTCATCGGAAGGTGGCGGTGTACTTCCCCCATCGGATGGCGACATCCGGCGCCGAACTACCGTCGACAAGCGGGGTTTCCCCAACCGGGTATCTTCCACCAGCGGGCCACTTCCTCAGTTGGGACGAGTTCTAAGTCCTCGACCGGTCTCTCGGTATGTGTGGTAGTGCAGTGCATGTTAGTGTGTGTATAAGGGATGAGGATTGGATAAGAAAAAGGAAGGAAAGATCGCGCGTCCTCCGATGCCCACGGACAACAATCGATCAGAGCAGGCAGAAGAAATCTTCATCTGACAGCGACTGAATTCGATCTAGCTGAAAAGCTAGTGTCGAAAATCGTGCCGACGTAGGGATTAGAATCTAGGACCTCCCGGTCAGAGGCACTGCAGTGACATCAGTTGATGCACTGAGTGACCACTCCCGGTGAAATATTCTAATACATACATTTCTACTCCAATTGTATAATGCTGTCATTTGTTGGCTGCAACCAGTCGTTCAACAGAAAATCAATTTTATTTATTAATTGTACCACTAAAATTATAAATTCGTTGTAGTATGTTTTATTTCGTAGTAAAATATACAACACTGGCGTACTCGCATGTTAAACCCCACCCTCTTCCATATTTTTCTATTTCCATATATCTTTTTCTTCAAGTCTCTGTTATTCTCTGTCACATGTCCTATTTGTCTCCTTGTAATTAATGACAATATATAACAATTGATAATACGCCCTTGCCAATACAAACTATTCTTATTTAACGTTATTACCGAACAGAGTGGTACACCCGTGTAATTCAGTCGCGCAGAATATCAAGTAATTAGTTTTAATTCATATACAGTTGCATATTTTGCAGGCTCTGAACAGGTGGGACAGAATCGAGAAGCGTCGAATCAGCAAAAATGTAATAGAATGTTCAGAAAGATCTCATCCTGTAGATTACGGTTTGAGGTCTTTGGCTTCAAAATTTTAGTTGTTAAGACTAATTTAAGTTGTAGAGTTATTTACTGATTTAGATTAAAAAATTCGACCGAGTGTTGCGAGTTGCATTTGGTATTAATATAGAGATGCGTTTTTATAAACAAACCCTTATAACAAAGTGCAATTAGTCACGTCTTCGTGAAATTCTCTTTCTTTAGAGACCTCATTTATAAATATTGTTAACGTGTGAAAGCCGCAAAAGTTATGTATACTACTGAAATAATATAGGAAGCGATTTCGTTGTAAAATATATAACATGTAATAAAATTGCTTAATAGAAAAGTGAGCCTAGTAACGTAGGTGGCGTCCTGTCTGTTTAAGGTGCTTCTGCCTAAGTGTAAGAGGGGAGGGGCGGGGCGGGGCGGGGAGGGGCGGGGAGGTGTGAGGAGGGGCGATGAGGGTCGGTGAGGGTCGGTGAGGGTCGGTGAAGGGCGTCGAGGGGCGTCGAGGGGCGTCGAGGGGCGTCGAGGGGCGTCGAGGGGTGTTGAGAGGCGTTGAGAGGCGTTGAGAGGCGTTGAGGGGCGTTGAGGGGCGTTGAGGGACGTTGAGGGTCTGTGAGGGTCGGTGATGGTCGGTGAGGGTCGGTGAGGGTCGGTGATGGGCGTTGAGGGGTGTTGAGGGGCGTTGAGGGGCGTTGAGGGGCATTGAGGGCCGTTGAGGGACGTTGAGGGCGTTGAGGGGCGTTGAGGGGCGTTGAGGGGCGTTGAGGGCGTTGAGGGCGTTGAGGGGCGTTGAGGGCGTTGAGGGGCGTTGAGGGGCGTTGAGGGCGTTGAGGGGCGTTGAGGGGCGTTGAGGGGCATTGAGGGGCGTTGAGGGGCGTTGAGGGTCGGTGAAGGTCGGTGAGGGTCGGTGAGGGGCAGGGGGAGGAGGTGGGGGAGGGGCGGGGAGGTGGGGGAGGGGCGGTGAGGATCGGTGAGGGGCGGTGAGGGGCGGTGAGGAGCGGTGAGGGGCACGGAGGGGCAGGGAGGAGCAGGGAGGGGAGGGGAGGTTGGGGGGCGGGGGAGGGGAGGGGGCGCGTCGAAGGGAGCGTCTTCATCGGAAGGCGCGCGCCGCGCATCCTGCGCTGCACCTCAGACGGAGGAGTCTCGAGGACGGGGAAGCTGATTGAAATTTTCTGCGTGAGTTCACGAAACGGTAAAGTAGGCTTTCACTTCGGAGTGGGAGCAGAAGAGTTATAATTAAAGGATCAGGAAACAAACACAACGCTTACCTGACTCACAACTCAAGAGATTGTTAATTTACAAAAATATCTTACTACATTTCCTTGTAAATCTTTACAAAGAGAGAATATGTAAAGGAAAAAATATCTTGGTATGAGTCTACAATCAACAAATTTCTCCTTTATTTGCGTGCAACTACTATGAATTGTGCAATATTTTGCATTTTAGTAAGTTTTCTTATTGCGTTTAAATATTGAATGAGACACTTTCTGAACATAATCAAGAATTTTTGTAGTAAAGAAATAAATAATATTACAAAAAGAAATAATAATAATAAATAAATACTCATTTAACCGAAACGGGAATATAAATAGAACTTCCTAAATTTTAAATCAAATGTAAAATGTACAAATGATCACGTGTATTCAATAAAATGATTGTAGTAAAAACAAATACTTATTTATAAAATAAATATAAATTTCTGTATTTAAGAAACATATAATATGTAATAAATGCTCATATTCTGATATATTCTGAAACATATAATAAATAATAAATGCTCATATTCTGATATACACATTCACGGATCAATATTGGTAATAAAATACACTTACCACGTTATTATGTTTATTTTCTTGGCATTCTGTGATTTTACGTATTACAGAGAACGTATTGAAATGAGGAAACAGGAAGTATTGTAATGACGTTTTTTGTTGGAAAAACGCGTTTTGTGGCGTCTTGATATTGAAAAAGAAGATAAATCGTTTCTACATAAAGTATTTATTTTTAATTCTATATAATTATATTTATTATATAATAATAAATATATTATAATAATGCACTATATTATAGTAAATTACTTCCTATAACAGGTTGGGTAGTTAGAATTTAAATTTTGTGAGTCTTTGATACATAAAAACTGATTGACAAAAACGTCTGTCAGTCCGTCCGTCCATCCGTCCGTCCTTCCGTCCGTCCGTCCGTCCGTCCGTCCGTCCGTCCGTCCGTCCGTCCGCCCGTCCGACCGACCGTCCGTCCGTGCGTTGTCCGCCCATCTGTCCGTCTGTTCTTCGAGTTTCGGACGGATATTTTGATTGTTTGAGGTATTTTACATAAAACCTCAATATTTTTTGATTTCCTAAGAAACGCTCCAATTTTTTATGAAATGTTTTCGTAGGAGAGGATGAAGGACTCATTTTTTTTGAACTCTCAATTTTCGAAAATTTCAAATTGACAAATAACGCGAGAGAACATGTGCTAACAAAGCATCACTAGTATGTTTTTAATTCCACAAATGATGCATCACATACTGAAAGATGCAAAGCTTCAATAACTATAATTTCAATAACTGATAGTACTTTCAGCGAAATGGAAATCATTGTATTGCACATCTAGTGAAACACTGACAACTGTAAAAAATGTTATACAAATCGAAAAGGAAAATTCCAAAATAAAATAATTTTAACCAACATTGTAAAAGTGTATAAGTGTAAAAGTTCTGACCTTTTAAATTTTTTCGCATAATTTAGCAATTACGTCATTGTTCCATTGAATGAAAAATATATTCTATAAAGTTACAGCTATATTATATAAAGTTACAGTCCTTTAATAAGAAAACTTGAGAACCGTGTATATGGAGTTCTTTATGTAAGATAATTGATGGTTCAAATTCAATATCCATTCATCAAAATTCCGGAATAGAAGAAACAAGCAGACTCAACAATATTCCCGAGAGTTTCAGCTTCGTAGAATTCTCATCAAGAGACTTGCGGGGGGGGGGAAGGGATGCAGAGAAGGGCGGGTTTGGAGTAGAGGCAACGCCTTCAACTTAAAGGGCTCCCAAGTTCTTCTAAGTTCTTTAACAACTTGCACTGTTCTTGCACTCCACTTCACACGCACTAGTCCACACGTACAGCCCCACTCCCTGCCTCCGCCCAGCCCGCCCGCTTCGGCCTACGCCAAGTTCCCCTCACTTTACTGATGACTGATAATGTTAGGTACCGGTTGGTTGGTAGTTATAATCTTCGATTTATTGTCGCTCGGTGAAGTTCGGTGAAGCTCGGTGCGTCTGTGCGTATAAAACAGCCCCAAGTTGGCCTCGGGCTTTTCGAACAATGATACGACCGTTGGACTTGATGGTGCGTTTTTTTTTCAAAACTCCAGTCCGGGGAGAAACAAGATAATTAGCAGCTTATCGTGCCCTTCCACCCCTCAGGACACAAAAACCAAATAATCGATGAGCAGACAGTGTAAAAGGAAGGAGGTGATTACTCATAGTCCGCAGACTTCTTGACAAAGAGCGTACTGTCTAAAACGGGTTGAATAGGAACACGAGAGAACATTGCGAAGATTTCTACAATGATTGCGAAGTAATGATTTGAAGTTCTAGCAACTCTACTGTTTCAATATCATAAACGAACTAATTGACCTATTTACTCCATTTTAAGGTAATATGAAATACGACAAAAATTATAAAGACTGACGTAAATAATTTTTTGCTCAACCAATTTTTTGTATTTCAAATTCGTAAGGAAGGCACATTTTTCTATATTTTATTAATTAATCATCTGCATCGCTTTAAAGATTAGTCATCTTTCCCCTAAGAATGTTTAAACAAGAGCTTATTTTGTCTGAAGTTGATGTTTCTATTGAGGTCCTATTGTTACATTTTCTGCTTTAGGATACAATAATTTCCCTATGAAGTTGTATTTAAGATATTTCGAAATTTAACCAAAAATTTCTTAATATTGCTGGTGCAGCTAACATCTTGAACTTATTAGCATCTCTCACCACTTTGTCTTGCTGTGAATATTGCCAATGATCCTCCCTATGATCACTCCGTAACGGCTGGCGGGAAGAGAAATCGACAGCTTTTGTTCATTGGTCGTCTGAATGTCGATGAAGGGAAGTGATTCTACTAGAGTCTCATTTGTGGGTCACTGTGTCAATCATTTTTTGCGCAAAGAGAACAATTTTGTTGTTCTATTCAATGATTGTACTTTCCTCTTGCCCTCGGTTGAATATTTTAGCGTTGTGCTTATGAAAATTGATAAGTTTAACTAATCTGTTTGTGTGACATTACTTTAAGAATGAAAGTACTTGCATTAATACTTTGGAATAAATAATGAATGAGTAAAGCGTATTACGTCATTTTAATCACGTTTTGCGTTTCAAACATTGAACAAGAAATATTAATAAATTTTGTTACTCTTAAAATTGTGATGATCGTTTAGTCCCTTTTTGCCTTTTCATCGTAATTTCGTGTAAGTAATCATTATTTAGTATAAGTACATTCATATTTCTTAGAACTTTGGCCATAAAACTCTAAACATATATACCAGCAAAGGTGGCTCAGTGCATCAACTGATGTCACTGCAGTGTCTCTAATCGGAAGATCCTAAAGTTCGAGCCCCGATGAGGGAGGATTTTCAACATTAGCTAGGCTTCTAATAGGTCAAAGTCAGCCGCTGTCTGGAGGTGCAATCTCGCGGCCGGCTGCTCTGATCGGTAGTTTTCCATGGTTTTCCTCGCTCACCATATTCGGTCTCCCATGGTCGTCCTGCCTGCAACTCCCGCCACGGCAACTCTCTTCCACTCCCTTCCGCTCTATCTGTTCGTCCTGCTAATCACGCTTCGTCCATATCCTCTCCCTATTCCACCTGCCAAGGCCGTCCTGCCTACAACTCCAACCGTTATCACCATGCCTATATATATAATCCTCTCACTCATAACTCTACGTCTGTCTGCCTTCCGCACGCTTTACTGGGTTAACACGACTGTCATGCCCACACTTCCTGTCCCGCCCATTCAGTCTTTTCTGCTTGATAATTTTTTCCTTGTCACCACACTACGTCCACCTCCGCGGTCTTGCCATGGCCGTCCTTCACTCCGCCCCTTCCGCTCTATCTCCTCCTCCCGCTCATTACTCTAGGACAGTCTCTCCCGCACGTCCTATTGGGTCTATGATGGTCGTTCTGCCTACTATTCTTGCCTCGCCCATCCAGCCCCTTCCGCATTATCTGTTTCTCCCGCTCATCCCTCTTGGACAGTCTCCCTTGCACGTCCTATTTGGCCTGTCGTGATCGTTCTGCCTACTATGCCCACCTCGGCAACCCTACTTTTTCCGCTCTATCTGTTGATTGCTAGTGATTCCGGGTGCGTCAACTACTTAGGTCATTAGTCCCACAATATTAGTGCATGGGTTTTTATCTGGAGGTGGCGGTGATATTCCTCCACTGGATGGCGAAATCCAGCGCCGACCTACCGTCGACTAGCGGGGTTTTACTCAACCAGGTATCTCCCACCAGCAGGGCACCGTGCCAGCCGGGACAAGCTCTAAGTCCCCGACCGGTCTCCCGGCATGCGTGGTAGTGTGGTTCATGTTAGTACAAGTGTGTGCGTAAGGGGAGAGGATAGGACAAAGCAGAGGAAGGAAAGATTGCGCGCGGTATGTGGCCTGTTTGTTAGGGTACTGCTCCGGCATTCGCCGTGTGTTGATCGAAGAATCCTCTGAAAACTACCGATCAGAGCAGCCGGCCTCTAGAATTCTCCTCCAGACAGCGACTGAATTCGACCTAGCTCACAAGCTTGTATCGAAAATCTTGCCTCCGTCGGGATGGGCGGGAATAATTCAATATTCAGTCTACAGTCAATATACAGTTTCTGTCAGTAGAGAGAAATTAGATCACGCTATCTAAAAATGATTAAAGAACCGTAATTAGGCAAGTGTAAATCATTTCAAAAAGTTCAAAAAATTTAGTTAAATAAAAAAGGAAGGAAAGAAACCACTAGCAATTAGATATCTCCAATTATAAACATGTTAAAGTAGACACATGGCGAAAATAATTAGGAATGGTCAAGCTTAATCGTGAATTAAATGTATTTATTAATACCTCTGAAAGGCAGATATGCGAAACAGGTGAATAAAATTTAAAAAGAGAAAAGAATGATAATGGAAACTTTGCAGATAAAAATTCGCCAGATAAAGAATTCAATGGTAGACAATACAATTACTAAGACTATATTATTACGGAATTACGAAAAAAAATCAAAACCAAAATTGAAAAATGCCACCATTTGAGGTAAACACCCCTGCCTTCGCCCCTAACTCCCCTTCCTCTTTCGCAAACCCTTCCCTTGCCTCACCCCCACTCTTAGATAGCGCTTGCTCTCTAACTCACGTCCCCGAACGTACACATTCATGAAAGTGTCTATGAGCTGACATGACATGCTGTTCGTAACTAACAGGTGAGTTCTACTTTCTTAGATTGGTAGGGACTGAATGCATCTTGACTGAAAATAGCCTTCTCAATTTCAAGAAGATTATAAAGAAATTTTAAAATCTTTTAGGTAAATCTGATAATGGCCCAACTTCATCTCATGGAAGGCCAGGGGTTGGATTAAATACCAGTAGCCAGATATTTTAATATTTTTATAATTAAAACAGTGAGTCTGCGTGTTATTATACATTAATACTTGAAACGTCTACTTAAATTATAGTTTGCTTGTTATGTAAAACGAATTTAAACCGCAAACGAGACCTGAAATTGGAAGTGAAGTGACTACAGAAAAGTCGTTGATGACGAACAAGAAGGTGTTTGATGTTGACTTTAACTTGATCTGTAATAAATAATTTAAAAACGTCTGTCTAAACTTTTATAGGAACTTGATCTTTCGAGAAAGAGAAATTAATACAAGCCGCCAACATTACACTTTTCTCGTTTTAAGTAGGCCAGAAATCCAATGGTATTAAATAAGGAAAATTTGCAGGTCAATTTGTATGCAAGGTGCGGCGTATGTAGGAATTGGAAATGTCGAAACATAGGGCGACAAATGGTCGTGTGTCTCTGTCCTATAAAAACTTTTAATTTAATGACGTTTTCCTCTTTTAACTGCGGCCTTTGTGTCCAACTGTCTTCCGAGCAATGTTAGCTGATTGAATAATGCTTTGAAATGTGATGCAAATCGCTTTCTCTTCGACCACATCGTCAATGCTTCTAACCATACATGAAATTACTGACTTGTGAGACTGCAATGCATAAGAATTAGTGAAGGTTTCCTCAGTACATTTGAGAAGAAATTTCAAAGTGGTTACTACGTCCAGCGACCTCGGGACAGGAGCGGAACATTAGAACTTAGGAATAAAGTTCGAAGAGCAGACGCTTAAAATGACAATAAAGCATGGTACCAAGGAATAATTGTGTGTATTTTCATAACGAGGTTTTGTTATAAAATATTACAGACAAAAATGTTTACAACACGTAGATTATGATGCTGGTGTTTTTTCCACCAGGAGTCTGGAACATAGATGTGTGTGTTTGTGCATGCATGTGTGTGTGTGTGTGTGTGTGTATGTATGGGGGGGGGGAGGCGGGTGAATCCTCAGGGATGCTAATATTTACTTGAGAATGTTATCTCATCTTCAACAGGGTAGTGAAAATGTTCATTTCCCAGCAACAATTTTAATTCCTCTTACGACCTACTTGAACGAAGAGACGGCGAGCTTCTTGAACGACATTCTTGCACACCGCATTCTCACTTCCACCCGCGAGGAATTAAAATTTTCGCCCTCCGCACACCCGTTTCATTACTGCGGGCGTGCGTTAATTCGTCAATTTGCTCCGGAGGCATATTAAGCCAGGGAGCGCCGGGTCGCGCGCGCCGATGAAGGAGGGCGGCCACAGGCGCGCGGCGGCGCCGCGCGGCGCGGAGCGGGCCCCTGGGGAACGCCGTGGCTGCGGGGGCGACGCGGGCGTCGCGGACGACGAAGGCGACGAGAACGCCGGCGACGAAGGCGATGCGGACGATGGCGAGGGGGACGAGGGCGAGGGGGACGAGGGCAATGGGGACGAGGGCGAGGGGGACGAGGGCGAGGGGGACGAGGGCGAGGGGGACGAGGGCGAGGGGGACGAGGGCGAGGGCGACGAGGGCGAAGGCGACGAGGGCGAGGGCGACGAGGGCGAGGGGGACGAGGGCGAGGGCGAGACGAGGGCGAG
Source organism: Teleogryllus occipitalis (assembly GCA_011170035.1). Lineage (NCBI taxonomy): Eukaryota > Metazoa > Arthropoda > Insecta > Orthoptera > Gryllidae > Teleogryllus > Teleogryllus occipitalis. Next base: position 126,107 of record BLKR01003290.1, read on the forward strand.
GGGGACGAGGGCGAGGGGGACGAGGGCGAGGGGGACGAGGGCGAGGGGGATCGAGGGCGAGGGGAGGGCGAGGGGACGAGGGCGAGGGGGACGAGGGCGAGGGGGACGAGGGCGAGGGGGTTGGAGGGCGAGGGCGACGAGGGCGACGAGGCGACGGCGACGAGGCGACGGGGGCGACGAGGGCGAGGCGACGAGGGCGAGGGCGACGAGGGCGAGGGCGAGGGCGAGGGCGAGGGCGAGGCGAGGGCGACGACGAGGGCGACGAGAGGGCGAGGGGACGAGGGCGAGGGCGACGAGGGCGAGGGCGACGAGGGCGAGGGCGACGAGGGCGAGGGCGACGAGGGCGACGAGGGAGACGAGGGCGGCGAGGGTGACGAGGGCGACGAGGTGACGAGGGTGACGAGGGCGACGAGGTGACGAGGGTGACGAGGGCGACGAGGGCGACGAGGGCGACGAGGGCAATAAGGACGACAAGGGCGACAGGATTCACGTGGACACCCAGTGCGACGAGGGCGACGATGATGCCAAGTCGACGAGGGCGACAAGAGCGACGAGGGTGGCAAGTCAACGAGTGCTACGAGGGCGATGCAGACGACGAGTGCTACGAGAGTGATGCAGGTGACGTGGGCGACGGGGCTCACGTAGACGCCGCGTGCGACGAGTCGACGAGGATGACAAGAGCGCCAAGTCGACGAAGGTAACGAGGGCGACAAGAGCGACGAGTGAGACGTGGACGACGAGAGTGACGAAGGCGGCGAGGGAGACGAGAGCGATGAGGGCGCCGCGGGCGATGTAGGAGACGAGTGCTAGGAGAGCGATGCCGGCGACGAGGGCGACGCGGCCAATGAGGACGACGAGGGCGACGCGGGCGACCCAAGGAAGGACGACCATCACTACGCGTTCAAAGGGAAGAGATGTGGAATTGAGTTAGTACAGTATGTGAGTCATTGTTTATGAAGAGATTGAGCAATAAAGAGCTCATATGAGGAATATAGAATAAAGAGGTAACAATGAATCTATTTGTGCTAAAATATAGATCCTTATTAAATCCAGATTTTACTATTAGATATCTGGGCATCTTCCCTGAGTTTGTTAACATATTGCCTCCCTCAGCGGTGACACGAATCTTTCCTTTCCATCGTTCATTGGCGCTGCTCTGTGTGTGTGTGTGTGAAGGGGTCCGGGGCTTCGGTGGAGCTCCGGGGCGGGGTGTAACGCTCGGTGTGAAAGTGGTTGAAAAGAGGGTCTGAGGGCCGGTAGCCTCAGAGCACTCAATATAAATACAGCACAGATCAGTATTGCATCCCATTGACCAAGTGGCCAAGTTGCAGCCATTTAGAACTGTGTTCTGCTTGCGGTAACGCGGATGCCCTGCTAGTGGCGCCGTGCGTCACCAACCGCCTCAGCAGTGCCACTCTGACACTCGAGTGAATTCCTCCTTTTGAATCAATTCCACTCGAAAGCGCTGCTGAGTGCCTCCGGGTGTAGGAGCGAGGCGCAGTGAAAGAATGAACGGCGTACCGTTCGCAGGTCTCTCCAAGGCCTCCGGGTGACGGAGCTGGGCGCTGTGCTTACGGCACTGCGGCTTACGAGGAGCGACGGATGGTGACGCAGGGGCGTCAACCATGCGAGAGGAAGGCGGCGCCGCGTAACGAACCGTCAGCTGCTCGTCTGCGCTCGGGGCTGATGGCGCAGCCGCAGAGCAAAGGGTGCGAGGCTGTCCTCTCGAGACGAGGGAGGCACAGCACCGTCAATTGTCAGTGCGGACGGAGATTACGGCCGAAAGCAATGGTAGCAGAGGATCAGATTGAGGAGAATTGTAGAGGCCGGCTGCTCTGATGGGTAGGTTTCCGTGGTTTCTCCGATCAACACCAGACGAATGCCGGAGTAGAACCCAAACAAACGGCTCACGGAGCGATCTGTCCTTCCTCTTCCTTTTCCTATCCTCAGTCCTTACACACACACTGACACTAACATGCACCTCACTAGCACATATTCCGAGAGACCGGTCGGGAACTTAGAGCTTGTCCCGGCTGGGGCGGTGCCCCGCTGGTGGGAGAGTCCTGGTTAGGGGGAAACCCGGCTGACCGGCGGTAGGGCGGCGCCGGATCTCGCCATCCAGCGGGGGAAGATCACCGCCATCTCCCGAAGAAAAACATGCACTACACTTAAGGGACTAATGACCTAAGACGCACCCGGAATAACTAAAACAACCAACCAACCAATCCATGCTTTCTCCAATGAACACTATGCGAATGCCAGAGCAGTATTCTAACGAATGGGCCGTGGAGTGCGCGCGATCTTTCCTTCCTATTCATTGTCCTATCCTCACCACTTACTTACTTTGTATATATATATATATATATCCCATTGAGAGCTAAAGGCAAAATGAAGGATAACATCTGGGGGCCATAAGGGAAAGACGAATATGGTGGTTTATCTGGTAACCGAACCATTTTCTTACTTCATTGCTGAAATCATGTCTGGATGCTCCTAAAACTAGTTTTAAAAATTACATTAAATATCACATATGTGATTCACACATGAGGGTGCCGCTCATGACTCCGCACATACATATTTACATGAGCGTCGCCAGTGGGCCACAACTTTCGAAACAGTGAGTACTTATTCAAATTCAATGATATTCGGGATACTTCAAAGGAAAAACAAATTCATAAATATTAATTAGAAATAAAATTATAAATATTGTAAGGAACTGTCTTCGGCAAATTTATTTGGAAAGGTATGTACAGTATAAGGAATCGCGCAAGATCAGAGCTTTTTAATCATTTTCTCGCGTGAGTCAAAATTAGTAGTGAAAGTTCAAGCGTAGATTGTGTAAACGCTTCTTCCGAATATTCCCGTTTGTTTTTATTGGTTTATTGTTAGTGATGAACTATTGAGATCATTAGTCCCGTATTTCATCGGGAGGTGGCGGTGATCTTCCCCCACTGGATGACCGAGTTCCGGCGCCGACCTACCGTCAGCAAGCGGGGTTTCTCTCAACCAGGGATCTCCCACCAGTGGGGCACCGCCCCAGCCGAGACAAGCTCTAAGCTCCCGAAATATGTGGTAGTGTAGTGCATGTAAGTGTAACTGAGTGTAAGAGGTGTGGATAGGACGAGGAAAAGGAAGGAAAGATCGCGCGCGGTCCGTGGCCCGTTTGGTAGGCTACTGCTCGGGCATTCGCCTGGTGTTGATCGGAGAAACCACAGGAAACTATCGATCAGAGCAGCCGGCCGCTAGAATTATCCTTCAGACAGCGCCTGAACTGGACCTAGCTGAGAAGCTGAAGTCGAAAATCTTGCCACTGTCGATACTCGAACGTAGGACCTCCCGGTCAGAGGCACTGCAGTGACATCATTTGATACACTGAGCCACTTCTCCTGGTTTTGAGAAGCTAGTGTCGAAAATCTTACCACTGACGGGACTGGGACCTAGGACCTCCCGATCAGAGGCATAGCAGTGACAACAGTTGACGCACTGAGCCACCTCTCCCGGTTTGCTTTTATTACGTCCCCGTCGCTATCAGGGTACCGTCAACTTTCGCGCCGCTGATTCCGAAGACTGCGTCGACGCTGAAACCGGATGGGGTAGACAAGGCCCCGCCCCCCTGCCCTGAAGCCTCGCTCGCCGTGCCGCGCCGGCCTGCACCCGCCACACATCTCTGTCAGCCCACACAGCCACCCCACATCCATCCATACCTCTCACGCACCGCTGCCTCTCGGAGCACTTCCCTCCGCCCCATCGCGCCCCCCTCCGCCTCCCCCCCTGCCCTCCGCCCTCCGCCCTCGTTGGCACAAAGGAAACAACGCTCCCCGTTCCGGTTTTTAAAAACAGCTTAATGCGTTCTCATTCTTGATATAGTTAAGTCTCCCTCCCTCTCAGCCCTACACATAACGTTCTGAGAAACTTGTTAAATAAAATTTATGGCGGATTATAAAGCAGGAAGGGTACCTAATGCTACGACATCCCTCGAACATATTCATATAGAACAAGAGGAAACATTTGCCCCTCTTCGACTGGGAAATGCCCAACCTTTTCGTGGTCGTAATGTCGACATCACCCTATGTCGTATATCTTTGCCAACGCGGAATGTTCGCGTCATATTTTGTCTTTTCGTGGGCCGTACAGTGGGGAAAACAAACTGGTAATCCACCGGGACATGACCGCATTAAAAGATCCCTAGTTAGTTACAAGCAGATATCAAAGAACTATTTGTTTTACCGCGAGACAATCTATATCATATTTCGTTACCTCCATGAGAATGAGTTTTGCCGTCAGACGAATCCCGTAGTTGGCGGTGTCTGCGGTATACATCGAACCACTTTCTTCTTCCCATCCTAAGGAAGGAGTTTGAAGGATTTATCGCCGTTAAAAATCCATGGCTTCGATTGCATCTGATCCTGCGAACTAGAGTAAAACAGTGCGATATGCTAGCCATTACACCAACCAAGTTAGATAGGCTATTAGTAATATTTAGAGGTAATATTTTAAACTTTAAAGAATATGTTCACGTATGTTATCTGTTTATTTAATTGTAATGTTTTTGCTATCATTAAAACAGATTCTGTATTATTCTTTAGCTATTTGTTTTGACGTTTCAGTTCTATTTGGGGTCTTTTTCAAAAATCTAAATGTGAAAAAGTTACATTCAAACGATGGAGATAATATCAATAAAATTGTGAAACATTGTATTTAAAAAGCGATGCATTAGAAGATTTTGAACCATAACAAATTGTGACATACCCATTGTCCAGGAGTGTTGAAACCACATCATAAACAAATAGTAAGTATTTTTAATAGAAAATTGTCAATTGTATCAAAATCCTGGTCAAGTCGCGAACATTATCTGTATGACACAAGTCGCTTTTTAAAATTACTTACAAGTTCGTAAGAGTTTACATATGCTTAAACATATCAACGTATCAAAGAATATGCAGAGCTGGGGGAAGTGACCACAAAGTTGAGGTCAAACATTACGACATCTTTGACTAGTTATGGATCTGAAGAAATTAAGGTGCCAGAAGTGTGGCTATTAATAATAGTGGAAGTTAAAGAATATAGAATGATAAAAATTAACTCTAAAGTGAAGTTATCATAAAACTGACAGGGGAAAATTACGAAGTGACACGTTGTAAAAAGTGGATAAAAAAGATCAAGTAAGTGACTAGTTCATCTGTTGAATTTGTAAAACTATAACAACAAATATAGTAAGAGGGACAATAAATTTAAGAGTGTCAAGTAAAACCAATTATAATGGTATAAAGGGAGGAAACATATTATGGTTGTAAAATAGGGTCATAGATGTCATTAAGTTTCTGTTTATCTATTTGGAGGTTAAGTCTGAAGGTACTACTTTTAATAAAAAAGCATTTCAGAAAGAAGTATTTTTTGATAGTTATTTTTCAAATCAAGAATTAATGTTCTCCCACAGAATGTTGTTATTATGTTGTTTTTTTTGTTGTGTAATGACATTATGTTTGAAATCATCCATTTTAATATTGTGAACATGCTCTTGATGTAAGTTTCTGGGGCCCTCTTGGTCATACCTTGTATTTATTTGGCAGGACACTCTTGGCAAGTAATTTGATAAACATTATGTAGCCTCATGATAGAAGTTGATACTTTTACTTTCTTAATGTACCGACTGAAATTTTCAGTAGTGTTAAAATTTGTGATGGTATATTTAAAAAGTGATTTTTTATGGAGATAGAGACTGAAGGTAAACGTGGAAGAATAATTCTAAGAGATTTAGATGAGTTAGGAGAGGCAATAGTTTCATTTTTTGTACATGCAGTATTGATAGCATGAAAACGAATATGGATAAATTTATTAATAATTTAGGAGGGTTATCATCGGTCAATAAAATTGAAAAAAAAAAGTGTTTATGCTTTTAGAGTAAAATGTAGGATTGAAATGTTTAATGCCTATCGACTAAATTACAAATAATGACAATTTTGAGTTGTATAGGATCTAATGATTGAAAATTAAGTAATCTTGAAGAATAGGTGATTTTTCTATACTAATTAGTGATTAATTGACCCTTTTGATTGGTGATGGTGACACCCAGGCAGTGGATAGAATATTTTTCTTGTTTTCATCTATAAAGCGTATTTTAGGATGGTATGAATTGAACATATGAAGTATATTATTTATTTGGATAAGTGGGAAGAAACATAGTGTGTCTTCAGTATACCTTAAGAAATAAATAGTTTTAAAATGCAGATTGCTCAAACAGTAATTTTCCACATCTCTCATAACGAATGATGCAAATATATGAGACAATGTAGATACCATGGGTGATTCTTTAACTTGTGAATAAAGTTTTTGATTGAAAGTTAAAAACATGGAATTAAGTATGAGGTAAAGAGGTTATTCATCCAGTAGGTTAGAGCAATGTGGTTCTAAGAGATGCCATTTATTATGTGAACTTTGGATCACTAATTGGTTAGGGATACAAGGAGTGGACATCAAGAGAGATCATTAAATGGTTTGGTGGAATTTGGATGTCTTGAATCTTGGTAATAAGCTCATGGAAATGTGTAATAGAGTAATTTTTAGATTGTAAACTGTGTTTGAATGAATTGAATAATAATTTGTATAAATTATAAAGGGAATTGCTCATTCCTGAAGTAATGATTCTAAAAGGAATGGCTTCTTTGTGCATTGGGGAATGCAAATGCTTTGGGCAGGTTGGCTGAAGTTATGAAAAGGATTTTGTGTTCATAATTACAAAAATAATGTTTGTTTCCATTAATTTGAACTATTTCTTATTGATCATTGAACATTTTTTGATAGGGTTAATTTGGGAAATTTTACATGTTTGATTTTCACTCAAAATCTCAGCCACTTTGGCAATGTAATTATGATTATCAATTGCCACAGTAATATTACCTTTGTCAGCTTTAGTAAAGAGAGCATTATGTTGTAATTTAATAAATCTGGATGTCAACATAATATTTTGTAAAGTAATATAATTAAGATATTTAACAAGTTTTGTTTGAGATTGTCCTTTATTGATTTTTTGAATGATATTAACAAATTCATTTCTAATTGATTTATGTTCAGAAGACTAAACTAAGTAAATATTACTTTCAAACTGTTTGATGAGTTCTATTTAATCTTTTTATCTAAGTACGGTTTGATTGGACAAAATGATTCACCTAAAGACACAATATTGACTACTCTTGATTGTATGTTAGTACTACTTATATTTATAAACCATTTAAATATAAATTCAAGTTTACTCTCACCTAATTTTTTATAAGTCTTATTATAATTTATTTCAAATTATGACAATTTTGTACGAAAGGTGACAAAATATAATTTATCAAGTTCACATCTCTCTAAATCATTAAATTTACAGTAAATTTCACTGGGCAAAATTCATTCAATATCAACCTCTATGTTATTCAACGACTTTTTGAGATACGTAAGTTTATGATAACACTCTTTGGTTTCTAAATTCAAAATATTCTTTTTAGTCTATTAATATTATTGTTAAATTCAATATTAACTTTCGTGTTATTAAAATAAAATTGCTTGAAGTTCATATTGATTGACATTATATGCTTGGACCATAGATCATATTTTCTGTACACCGTAAGTATCATGATATGAAGTTGGGTCCTGATGAATGCGCTGGAGAGATTCATCCATTTTTAGGTGTAATGATCGTTTTCCATATTGATACTTGATATACTGTAAAAAGCATTGCCCTAGCACACCCAATATATTTACTAATAGCTTAATTTACTAATAGCAATAAATTTGCATAATCACAAAATACGTAACAAACTGCCTTTGGTTTCTACTAAGAGATGACTTTAATATTTACCTGTAGTAAGTATCAACTTACATACTCCCAACATTCGATTAACTGTGGTATAGTTTTGTTGTTAGTTTCAACAAACACCACCTTCACATTATATATGTAATGTTTTGTTGCCGAACATGACCGGCCAAAGTGTCTCAGGGCATCAATTGATGTCACTGAACCTCTGACCGAGAGGTTCTTGTTTCAATTCCCGACGGTGGCAGGATTTTCCGACACTAGCTTGTCAGCTTCGTGGAATTTAGCCGCTGTCTGGAGGAGAATTCTAGACCGGTTGCTCTGATCGTAGTTTTTCGAGCTTCTCCAATCATCACTAGGCGAATGCCGGAGTTACCAAACGGACACCGGGAGAGGTAGCTCAGTGCATCAACTGATGTCACTGCAGCGCCTCTGACCGGGAGGTCCTACGTTCGAGTACTGATGGCGGCAGGATTTTCGACACTAGCTTTTCAGCTAGGTCGAATTCAGTCGCTGTCTGGAAGAGAATTCTAGCGGCCGGCTGATCTGATCGGTAGTTTTCCGTGGTTTCTCCGATCAACACCAGGCGAATGCCGGAGCAGTACCTTACCAAACGGGCCACGGACCGCGCGCAATCTGTCCTTCCTCTTCCTTGTCCTATCCTCTCCCCTTACACACACACTTACACTAACATGCACTACACTACCACATATTCCGGAAGACCGGTCGGGAGCTTAGAGCTTGTCCCGGCTGGGGCGGGGCCACGCTGGTGGGAGAGTCCTGGTTAGGGGGAAACCCGACTAGCCGACGGTAGGTCGGCGCCGGATCTCGCCATCCAGCGGAGGAAGATCACCGCCATCTCCCCCAAAAAAATGCACTACACTAACGGGACTAATGACCACAGTAGTTGACGCGCCCGGAAACACGAAAAAAATCAATCAATCAATCAAAACCAAACGGACCGCGCACGATTTTTTCTTCCTCTTGCTTGTCATTTCTTCACCCCTTACACACAATTACACTCACACGCACGACACTTCCACACACGTCGAGAGACCAGTTGGGTGCTTACAGCTCAACACGGCTGGGGTTGTGTCTAGCTGGAGGGAGATACCTTGTTGAGGGAAATACCCGCAAGCCGAGAGATCGGCGCCGGATCTTGCCATCTAGCGGGGGAAGATCATCGCCACCTCCCGATGAAAAAACATGCACTACACCTTACGGGTTTAATTACCTCAGCAGTAGATGCCCCTTCAATGATTAATCAATCGATTAATTGCTGCACATGATTGTACTCTTCACTGCAGTTTGATTCAAATAATACATAAATTCAAAGGAATATGTAAATGTTAGTATTTTATAATCCTTTCCCAATTTTAGTATTTTATACTTTCCCAATTTCAAAGCAGTTTCACGTTATTCAACGGACATTCTTTAGAGGTCCGAATAAATTGCTTGTTTCTGTTTCTTCTTGCTAGTGTCGTTTCTTGTAAACACGTGTAAGTGTGGTTTGGCTAGTAACGTTTTTAATTTGTGAACGTCCAGTGCAGTCGAATAACTTATGACTAATCTAATCATTTTTTTAGTCTTTTCTGTTTTATTTTGTGATATACTTTTGTAAGGACGTTGCACAACACATGAAATTAATTGTCACCTAGAGTGACATCAGCGTGCTAATGTTTCTGCAAGCGAAAATAATCCCAGTCAGAAGCAATTAATGTGTATATATTTGTTACTATAACATATTCAAGTTTTCTTAGGTATGTAATACACCATTTTATAGAACAACAATTTTATTTTCCCTGATAATTACGTAGTACGGTGACAGTATTGTAATGCTCCAGCAAATAACGGAATATTGTTGACAGAAAACTCGTATTATGTTGTCCTGATATTTAAAATGTGGATAAATACTGTTACTAAACAAGGCAACTTATTTCTTCTAACACATTGAGCACTCAGAATTTACCTTTTGTGAGTACTTGATATATAAAAATTGATGATAAAACGTCTGTCCGTTTGTGTGCAAAGCTAGAGACTACACCGTTCAGAAAATTTTCTCCGAAACTGATTTTCATTATTGATCTCGTCGAACTCAACCCCCTGCGAATTTAAAACAAATATTTTTACTTTTTACCTGAAAAATATTTTCTAAAAAAGCAGCTCTTTAAAAAAGGTAATGGATAATATTATGAAAAAGCTAGTAGTTTTGTGTAGTTTATACTTAAATTTAATGCAACTTACAAAAATGTTGTCTAAAAATACTCAATTTTTTCCCTACGAATGAATCAAGGAATGTTTAAAAGAATTGCATAGGTTTAATTTTAGTTGAACTGAAGTTTTGAGATTTGAAAATTCAGAAATAATGCGAAAAAGTATGTCCAGTTTAGCGCCTCTAGCAACTGATAAATTGTTTGTTTTTGCCTTCTCTGCGAATATCGATATACACTCCAGGGAATTAGGAAAACAGTTGAATGATACATGTTCTCTTAACGGAGAGAATTAAGAGGTGCAATTATGGGAGGGAAATTCGAAAAGGCAAAAGGAGTCAAGTTAATATCATGGGCCTCGGTTTTTAAACAACCGATCAATCATTAGAACACTTATAACACTCATAGTGCATAAAAAACGTAGTATAAAAAGCTCGCGGTGAATAATAATAAATAAAGTTTTATTTTAAATCACAAAAGGTTTCGGATTTTAACACACATCCATCTTCAGGTAAACTGAAATACGAGGTTTATATTAAAATTAATATACATTACGAATTATAATAGTACACAATTATTTAAAAGATTCATAAATATTTCCAAAGTATATTCTGATTGTTCAGTTTTCGATTGAATAATCCAAATTATTTTTACCCACAGCTAACGCCATATTAATAACTCGAAATATGTCAAACATGTAATAAATTGCAAAATATTTTAAGCAAAATTCATTTGAAAAAATAAAATTTATTTTGATCTTCCCGAAGAGCTTGAAAACCATAAAATAGTCAAAGAAGGTTTGGCGGTTCTGGGGTCTTAGTATTGGTGAGTTTAATGCAACAAAACATCGCCAAGATTAATCTTAAAATACGCGTTTAAGGTGAATTCCTGTGGACGATTTAGGCGCTGGTGTTCTTTTCAGACAGGCGAACAGACAAACATAGTGAGAACGAACAATTTTCAACACAAACTCACAAATCGTATAGGCTATACTAAGTTAGGAAGCAAGAAAATTCCACTTTTCCGGTATTCTAGACACTCAAACGTATATTTTTCTCGAAAAATTCACATTTTCCCCCTGTAACCTCACATAACTTTCTCTGAACTACCAATGGTTTTGCCGAAATGAAATTATTCCCACGTTGAAGAGTGTAACTTTAACATATGCACAATTATCTATATTTTCGCTAAGATGCACCTTTGTGTGGCAATGTTTAAACCGACGGTGAGGTAAATAAAATTTTTACATGGAATTATATACACATATATATATATATATATATATATATATATATATATATATATATATATATATATATATATATATAGTAAGTTCATTGTACAATCGTAAGCCCATGTATTTTGAAACCATTTTGAAGAAATGAAAAAAAGCATTTTTTGAAAAGCTATAGTTCGCTGCAAAACTGTTCTCGAAAGAAATGTTTTATACAAAAGTTAAAGGAAATTTTATCCTCTTTATACTATGTTGTGTGATTTATTTTTGTGCAGGATTGAAGGTTAAAGACGTAAACGAAAACCCGAAAAAAGGTAGAACAATAACGCCTTTTCGAATCCTCCAGTGTTAGCAGAGGGTCTGTGCAATCAAAACATGGGGTTTTAACTAGTGCCCGGGCACATACAACAAAATCCAAAGAATAACATCAGAAAATAATTTTATGACTTTTTTCCAGGTACCCCCTTTCTCGGTACTTGCCGCATAGACTAATGAGAATTGAATTTCATCAAACCTTTTACAAGCATCCTCTAACTTCTATTCGAAAAGCGGATCTCTGGAGGAATTCTCGAATAAATTGTTTTATTTGGGGTACATACGAATAAAAAAATATGAGAAACATGCAATATACGATAACGTTTTAGATTCATTTTGTAAGATTTTGTTTAAGACGAATGTTCAACATATTAAAGGGAAGGTCTCCTGTAGCCCTCTTTCACGATTTTCACGGAACGTTTTTCATCGTTATTTACAAGCACGTAGAAATCTTTTTCAGCCATAATAATTCCAAGAGTTTCGAACAGTCTTGAAAATACCTGTGAAAAGCCGTGTTTTTTGCAGACACTTCTTCAAACAGATAAAATTGAGGATGAACTTGTTTTCTCTCTTTCATATTTTTGCCTTTTTAAATTCAGACGTAAAAAAACGAGATGCGCAGGAAGCTTTTTCGAGTGGGGCGAGGCTGTGAAAGGTCTCGTGTGGGATTCATCATCAACGCTGGCTACAATAATAACGCTCACACTTTTATACGAGTCGTGCATCAAACGCAGAGGTGGGTCGGTTGGTGCTTACTAACCTTTGCCGTTTTAATTGCGACGTAAAGAGCTCCGAAGCGCCCACAGACGGTGAATTTCTTGCTGTAGGTCGCAGAGCCTCTGGGAAAACATCGTAGCAAATTATTTCTCTAATTAATCTAGTTTACTGAGTTTGAAATAAGATAGACATTTCAGAAAGTTTGGAAGAGTTATAAAATATCATCATTATCACCATCTTCATCATCATCATCATGGCGGTTTGACAAATTATAGGAATAATTCCGACATTTTATTTAAAAAAATCTCTGGCAATAACTAAGGGTGCTACTGCTGGATGGAGAATTACTCCCCAGTCGTGCATTCAAAAGACGAAAAAATTGAAGTTTGCGATTTTAACACAAAAAATTGCGGATCTGTGTTGGGGAGCGTGGCCGTTGGTTTAAAGTGAAACATCTCTCAGCCGATCGCTTTTAACGCTTTGGATTGAAAACGAGTCATTGACTACATGTCAAAAATTATTTAACGCAAAAGACACACAAAGGTACTGTATGATATTTATTTCGACTGTTACTCGACGACCACTCACACCACATAAACCTGTGGTGTGAAGTTTCAATGTTCAAAAATGCTTTCTATTTCTAATAGAATTGAGGAAAAGGAGATGAAATACCAGTTATTCAAAATATATTCTTAGGGCAAATACATTCTATGTGTTAAAAATGCACTACCTTTATTTTATTCAATAATTGGTTACGTTTGTTTTATTATTTCCAATTTTATTTTTCGTATTTCTTAATATATCACAGTATCCTTATTTATAAGGTATATATTTTTAATCCACTTTGATAGGAATTATTATCTTCACTTGCTGAGTTTATTTGTTAGAGTACAGCAGCGGAGCAACAGCTTCTTGTCAGACAAAGAGATTAAGACCTTTGTATGATACGTGTACTATTAATCAGACTATACGTACATATAGGAGAAAGTAATATTTGGAACTATTCTATGTAAAATCTTATACTAGTATTTTTTTAATTCCCCAATTTAATTGAAAACTATTCATATTTTGAAAAAACTGTGCAGGGCATTAAATAAAGGTTTCTTTTTCAAGAATATATTTAATTGAGAATAAATGCTGAACTTGAATAATGTTGAAGGAAAACGTTCGAATTCTATTTACCTTTTGTAATTTTCAAAACTTAAGATATATGCCCCTGCGCTATTTTTAAAGTGTCTACTTTGTTCTTGCAAAAATTGTAGAGAAAAAGTTAGAACCATTTTCAATAATTCTCGATATCTCAATATTTTCTGTCGATAATCTCTTGGCCTGACGGTCAACTATCTTTGCAATCTGTGGGTAAAAATGAGAAACTGGATCCCTACACTCGCAAAAAGAAACACCGAAATGGGGTCAAGAGATACAATGGGCATACATGTAAAAGCACAGGACTGAGACAAGACTACAATGGTCGGGGTGCGCGTGCACATAACTGGTCATCTCACTAGATAGTTCAGCTATTACGTGCCCAAAACATTTTGTGGTGTACTTTTGTTGTTTTGCTTCTTTATGTTTTCTTTTTTTTGGGGGGGGTTGCTGAATGAGTATATGGAGTTTGCCAAAAACATTTTGTTGTTGTATTTTGAGTTATAACAAAAAAACTTGCAAAAATAATTTATTTTGTTAAATAGTATGTAATACACATATTTATAGATGAAATGTTAAGTAGGGTTCACATAATATTAGTCAACACGTATCACAGGATTTTGCCAACTTGTTTACCTTTTTTCCTTTGTTAGGGGCTATAATGATCCAAATCCATTTCGTTTCTCAAACTGCCTGAATTGTGTCTAAATGTACATGTATAGAGTATATTCTTCACTTCTCGCAGAACGAAAAGAAAGAACATGAGATTTAGATCCAAGTGTATAAATATACTTTGAAACGACAGCGCAGGTTAGTATTTTTACATTCTGCTCCTATTGGTCGAGAGTTAAACAGCTGGAGTTAAACTCCATCATTCCCATCTCGCTTCTCTTGTACACCGCATCATAGCTAGAAGGCCTATTCCGAAGGATTTGCAACATTTAATACCAAATTCAATTTATCAAGTCAGCGAGCTGCTGAATCTGTGGTGCACTACGCAGCTGCATGTATCAGCCAGTCAATCTACATACTAATTGCTTGTGTCGCTTTTTCCGGCATCAGGGAAGGGGTGAGGGTGGCGGAGGGGGGTGGGGGGCAGCAGATGCGGCCGCTCTCACGCCGCTCTTCCCCTCCCCCTCCCCCCTCCCCCCGCCGCCACCGCGCCGCTCGGGGGCAGCTATCTTCCTACTTTCAAACAACTTTTTTTTTCACTCTCACTTTTTTAATTTACGACAAAAATCATTTAATGTAGAAGTATTGAATAAGAAACTTAACTACGGACAGTATTCGCTGTCTCGAGCTCAAGACGGATTTTCTCCCTTCATTGAAATTCATAACAATGTGACAATTTTACTGAAAATGAAAAAGTGCCTCTGATGTCTTGACTTTAATTTTTAAGTAACTTATTTGCAATTTGTATAGAAAGGTGAGTTTTATTTTGAAAGAACATGCACGTACTTCTTTAATATTTCTAATTTTAATTGTGATGTTGTATACTGTACAATTATTTAAGCCGTAAGGAAATAACTAATACTTCCTACAAAAATTTGAAACCACAAAATTACTTAACTAAAAATACAAATGGAGAATAAAATGATAAAAAATACTTTACGTCCTTTACAATACTTACAATGCCGTGTCAATATATTGTTTACTTCTATATATTCTTTAATTATTCGTTTTTATTTATAGTGTTACATAATACATTGTATCAGTTGACTCGTAGCGAGTAGGCTACGTAACGGATCTCCAATAATCGACGAAAATATAATAGATTATTGGGTATTTTTTAAATTAATGTGAATCGATAATAGACCATAGTGTAACTACGTGGATGTAAGTGGAAACAAAATGAAGAGAAGATTGGATGCACTACAAACAGCCACTTTCGAACTAAAACTTTGGAACTACTTCTGAAGTAAAGGTGCCTACGAAGTAAAAATATCTACTACGTACGTAGAAAACGAAACTACGTATGTATATCAGAAAGCGTGCACAGATGATTTTCTCCCCCTTACGCCACATACAGTTTTTAATGTTTTTTGACTAAATAAATATCTATCTAAAATTAATATTTATAGTTATAGTGTGGCAGAATTCGGTAAGTTTTCGACAGAAAAGTTATTGTCGGACCCTGGCAAAGAAAAAGAACTTAATTTTGTTGCTATATGTAGTAAATTACATCCTCTAACACGGTTTATAATCAGAATTCACGTTTCGTATGTCCTTTATACAAACTAGAGGTGCTACAGCAGCACAGACTGTCTCTCATTATTTGAAACAGATACGTAATATTGAAATATTGCATTTTCTACGCTACTAACATCTCAGCTATTACTTGAAAACGTCCAATTCAACCAAGAAGTGAGCAATGCAAGTTACCAGCGCAGCGTTGTCAAAACTATCTGCATTCCCTTGGGGAATATTATCAATTCTTCGCAAAACCCTTTGTTTCCATCTGTATTCAGATTTCAACTTGTTTATGGGTTAGTCATAGTACATCATACACAGTTGATAAATAACTCTAATACTAAAAAACTAAATTACCGCCTCAATCCAAGCGCAGGAAAATAAAACTTGAAGGTAGTGTGTTCGTTAGAACGATCACGGTAAAGTACCCTCAAAAATACTTGGAATGAAAGTAAAATATGTTTTCTTTAAGCCGGTAAGAAACAATTTGGCCTTTACGAGCCTAATTTTTTAATAAAAGAAGTTTCAATTAGTACAGGTTCTTGTGAAAAATCTTTTGTGGGCATAGTTTTGTTTAAGATATTGAAGTTATACGGTTAATACCTCTTTTATTTTTATTCAATGCGCAGTAAAGTTTTTTAGGGATCAGATGATATTAAGGTGCTAGTCGTGCTAGTCGCTAGTCAAACACTCAACCATTTATTCTATCTATGAATTAACAATAGCTGCTTCTAAACGTAAACGGAGTATTTAAATAATTATTTGTAAATAGTTAAAAGAGAAGTATTGAATTGTTGCTCCACAAAAACAATGTTTATTAATAAATTTAGTCTCTCGCATTATTTTTCATTTTCATAGGTTGGCTATTCTTAATACAGGTTAGTTTGGCTTCGGCCCTCTATTTGTCTTTCTTTCTGCGTTGAATATTAGTTCACATTGTTAACATTGAAATTGAATTATCCTCAAATAGTGTGTGGCGTACAATTTTAAGTTAGGGCGGTATTCTCTCGCACCCAAAGTGAAACAGTGCTGACAATATCATAATTTCTACAACATAACTCTCAGGCCAAGAGCGAGTACTTCGCATTGCAATGAATTTCGCGGGAGTTTTTTATCAATTTCTCCTCAGAATGCCTGGTGAGGTATGTTACATTTAATAACAACTGATTCCTTAAAAAATGTACCACGCATTGAATAAAAGAAAAAGGTATTTTCACTGTATAACTTCTTCAATAACTTGAAAAAACGTGTGCCAGCGAGTGTTTTTTCATAAGAGCCTGTACTAATTTACTCTACTTTTATTAAAAAATTAGGCCGTTGAGGGCCAATTTTTTCTTTACCATCTTGAAAAACAGAGATTTGTCTTTTATTTAAAGTAATTTTTTGGGGGTACTTCACCGTGGTAGATTTAATGAACACACTTCCTTAAATGGTATATGACAGGGGTGGCCACAACGAGACTCGTGGGCCGCATGCGGCTCTTGAGTCAGCCTCGTGCCGATCTTGACACCGAGCTGAGAGTAAAATTAATTAAAAGGCAGTTAGTAACAGCGATGTGAACCGCTTTGCGTGCTGGTTCAGCGATCTGGTCACCACACGTTACCGTCAGCTGGTGAGAGGGTAGGAAGTGAAAGTTGTTTCTGGTGTCTGCAAGAACCTGGCACGACTGCAATTCATGAAATGAATGAGTCTGGGCAGAGGCAAACATGATCCCAGTCGGCGACAATTCGTGTAAAGCCATCCAGCGCTGTCACCAGTGCGCGTAGCGGTGGCGCTAAGCAGAGTGCCCCGTCTTGTATTTGGTGTTAGTGCTCCCAGCACAGGTGATTTAAAGTCAGGAAACCATGAGACCAGTGGTGAGAGATGGGTGAAGGATGTTTCCGATTCGCGGGCAACGCTGAAGCTGCGGTAAGATGGGACGATTAATTGTTTGGTGAAGCGCTGATCGATGGCGGTGATCTGAAGCGCCAAACAACAGCGCTGGCGTGCGGTGGCCACTGAACGGGTAGCCAGCGGCAGTGCCGATATTTGTGTGCAGTTGTAGTGTACTATTTGAGTAATTCCGTCAGAGAGCTCTATAGGTCCGTGGTGAGAGATGGGAGGTGAAGATTGTTTCTGGGCCTTCTGTAAGACAGCGCTTTGAGCGCGAGTGTGTGAGTGATTAAGTGTTTTGAGGTGAAGCATGATCAGTCGGCGGTGATCTCATGTAAATATCCCAGCGCTTCGTCCGCAATTGTACACTGAACGGGTAATAGCAGCGAGTGCCGATATTTGTGTGCAGTTGTAGTGTACTGTTTGAGTAATTCCGTCAGAGAGCTCTATAGGTCCGTGGTGAGAGATGGGAGGTGAAAATTGTTCCTGGGCCTTCTGTAAGACAACACTTTGTGCGCGAGTGTGTAGGTGAGTCAGTGTCTTAAGATGAAGCATGATCAGCTGGCGGTGATCTCATGTAAACATAGCAGCGCTTCATCTGAATTGTAAAGTGAACGGGTAATAGTAGCGAGTGCCGATATTTTTTGTGCGCAATTGTTATGTGAAGCTTGAGTACTGTTGCGGACTGGTGTCTGAACAACAATGATGCTGTCTAAGAAGCGTAAATATGAAGAGGAGATCAAACTTTTAATACAAACTGAGAGGAAGAATTTGTTTTTATAGAAAGAAACGGTAAACCAATGTGTCTTTTGTGTCAAATAACTTTGTGAAGGCTGGTAATCTAAAACGCCATCATGACACTAACCACAGGGGGTTTCTATAAAGTATTTTCCTGTTGGCTTTCAGTTAAGGGAAATCAAACTGAAATCACTAAAGGGAAAACTTCTTGGTCAGAGTAGGGTAATGTCAACTTTTATCAAGGAAGCAGATTTGACAACTGAAGCTGGATTATATCTTCATCTTAGCTTTTAATATCGCAAAAGCAAAAAGCCTTACACAGAGGGAGAGTTTATTAAGACGAGCATGGCACAAGTTATTTCTGTTTAGAACCCAAAAAATAAGAAACTGCAGAAACTAATCAACGAAATGCCCGCTGAATGAAATGCCCGAAAAACACACAATAGAGAGGCAAGTTTCTGTTATTTGTGCGGATATTTTAAATAATTTACCAAAAACATATACGCGTGTCCTTAGCAGTAAGTCTGCCTCTGGACTAGTCTACTAAAATAAAAGGTAAACCACACCTAGCCACATTTGTGAGGTACGTGTCAAAGGAGAGTTCCTACCTATATTCAGTATTATTCACAGAGAACATTTAACAGCAAAATATTTTCAATACCCGCATATTTATGTAGGTAGTTCTAAAAATTGGGAACTGTATTCGCTCAAGTACCAACAGTTCAAATATTTTATAGAAAATATAAACAATGATGACCTTCCTGATGATGTATCTAAGTAGTACTTAGTGAGGTGGCTATCAGAAAGCAATGTTCTTAGCAGATTTTTTGAATTACATGAACCAATCAAACAGTTTATGGAAGAAAAATTGGAATAATTGGATTTCGAACTTCCACGCTCGAGCACAAAGTATTGAACTGATATCAATTGACACAGTGTGTTTATAAGCGTGTATATTAGTGAAATATCTAGATAGCTAAAGGCATCTATTTGATAGAAGAAGGAGATATCAAAATAAGTTCAATCGTCACATCCTAAATGATAACACAATTAAACATGTTCTCATATGGAAATACAGAAATCCCTCCATATGGCCGAATTTACCTCGTTTGATGGTACCCCCCAATTTTCAAATTTTATATCTACACTCAATTATATTTCACCATTGTATCAAGAATTGGAATTAAAATGGAAGGTATTAAATATTAACATTTCTTCAAAAATATTTTAAAGAAAATATTTGTTTCAAAGTATTCATAAAGAGTTGCAATGAAACATGTAATATAATAATCACGAAACATTCTTTGGTGGTAGCCGAGATCTTGTGGTAATTCATTATAGATATGGGGATAATCAAGCACAACAATAAAAACAAATTTTCTACAAAGTTCTACAAGACTGCTGCTACCCTAGTGGTTCATCTATGGATTATATTAATTTTATTGTAAAGGTTTAGGTAGGTTTCACGTTGCTTGGGCAAGATCCACTGAAGACGGGAAAAAATTGTTCCCGAAAGTTAGTTTGGGCATGAAATCTCTCTCTCTCTCTCTCTATATATATATATATATATATGTAGATATATATATATATATATATATATATATATATATATATATATATATAAAAGAAAGTCGTGTTAGTTACACTATTTATAACTCAAGAACGGCTGTACCGATTTGGCTGAAAATTGGTGAGCAGAAAGCTTAGAGCCAGGAGACGGACATAGGATACTGTTTATCCCGTTCGACAGCGTTCCTGTGTGAGAACGCACGTTTTTGCAGGTTTTCGCACGTTTTCGCGTGATTTCGCATGTTAGCGGTCATTGTTGCCTGTTGTAACCCATTGTTGAAACGCCGCACTGATAACAGAAGGCGATAATGATAGCCGCCTTTCGTTCGCCGTTAATTCATATATAGTCGTGTTAGTTACACTATTTATAACTCAAGAACGGCTGTACCGATTTGGTGAGCAGGAAGCTTAGAGCCAGGAGACGGACATAGGGTACTGTTTATCCCGTTCGACAGCGTTCCTGTGTGACAACGCACGTTTTTACACGTACACAGTGCAACAAGGATAGTACAGTTTCTCACAGTGAGTGCGACGCGAGAAAAAGATGGGACCGGCTGTTAAGGCGGAACAGAGTTCGCCGGGTCAGCTAGTATATATATAAAAGAAAGTCGTGTTAGCTACACTATTTATAACTCAAGAACGGCTGTACCGATTTGGCTGAAAATTGGTGAGCAGGAAGCTTAGAGCCAGGAGACGGACATAGGATACTGTTTATCCCGTTCGACAGCGTTCCTGTGTGAGAACGCACGTTTTTGCACGTTTTCGCACGTTTTCGCGTGATTTCGCATGTTAGCGGTCATTGTTGCCTGTTGTAACCCATCGTTGTAACGCCGCACTGATAACAGAAGGCGATAATGATAGCCGCCTTTCGTTCGCCGTTATATCTATATATAGTCGTGTTAGTTACACTATTTATAACTCAAGAACGGCTGTACTGATTTGGTGAGCAGGAAGCTTAGAGCCAGGAGACGGACATAGGATACTGTTTATCCCGTTCGACAGCTTTCCTGAGTGAGAACGCACGTTTCTGCACGTTTTCGCACGTTTACGCGTGATTTCGCATGTTTTCGCGTGATTTCGCACATTTTCGTGTGATTTCGTGGGTTTTCGTATGTTTGGGCGGAACGGAGTTCTCTGTTAAGGCGGAACAGAGTTCGCCGGGTCAGCTAGTAAATATATAAATTGTATATTAGTAATTTTTATTGTTGTGGTTGATTATTCCAATATCTATAATATAATTATCACATTTATTCAAATATTTCGTACTGAAAAAACGTGCTGTTCACAAAACTAGTTCCTAGTTTGTATGATTTTTAACCAATTAATTTTTATGTGCGGCAGGGATCGAAGTGTGGGTTCGTCCGGGCCGAATTTACCTCGTTTGACGGTAACATAATTTGTATTTTGTCCAAATTTTGAAATTTCATGTTTACACTCAATTATAATATTTCATCATTGTATCAAAAATTGAAATTGAAACGAAAGGCATTAAATATTAACATTTCCTCAAAAGTATTTTAATGAAAATATTTGTTTCGAAATATTCATAAAAGGTTGCAGTGAAAAATGTTACATAATTATCTCGTTTATTCAAATATTTTCTACTGGAGAAACGTGCTGATCACAAAGCTAGTTCGTAATTTGTATGATTTTTAACCAATTAATTTTTATGTGCGGCAGGGATCGAAGTGTGGGTTCGTCCGGGCCGAATTTACCTCGTTTGACGGTAACATAATTTGGATTTTCTCCAAATTTTGAAATTTCATGTTTACACTCAATTATAATATTTCATCATTGTATCAAGAATTGAAATTGAAACGAAAGGCATTAAATATTAACATTTCCTCAAAAGTATTTTAATGAAACTATTTGTTTCGAAATATTCATAAAAGGTTGCAATGAAAAATGTTACATAATTATCTCGTTTATTCAAATATTTTCTACTGGAGAAACGTGCTGATCACAAAGTTAGTTCGTAATTTGTATGATTTTTAACCAATTAATTTGTATGTGCGGCAGGGATTGAAGTCCGGGCCGTATTTATCTCGTTTGACGGTACCTCACCTCTGTTTTTTCCCCAATTTTGAAATTTCATGTTCACTCAATTATATTTCACCATTGTATCAAGAATTGGAATTGAAATGGTATTGGAATGTATGGTGAATGGTGTTGGAATGAAATAGTAATGGAATTGAAATTGGTATTAAATATTAACATTTCCTCAAAAATATTTTAATGAAAATATTTGTTTCAAAATATTTATAAAAGGTTGCAATGAAACATGTTATATAATTATCTCGTTTATTTAAATATTTTCAACTAGAAAAACGTGCTGATCACAAAGCTAGTTCGTAGTTTGCATGATTTTTAACCAATTAATTTGTACGTGCGGCAGGGATCGAAGTGTGGGTTCGAGCCTGGGTAGAGGAAGTCTGCGCCGTGTGGAGCTGCCAGCCTGCCGAGGCAGAGTCGGTCTGCCTCGCGGCGCCCGGAGCCTCTGCTCTGTGCAGTACGACCGCGAGACAGCGCACAGGCAAGCAATGTTTTGACGACATGCCGGCTCATGTCGCCAGCTAATGAAAGGTACTTTTCCCAGATAATTACGCGCTTGCTTTATACGCGGACTTGTGAATTTAAATGTCACATATGTTAATTTCGTTTTGTGGTCCTTCATTTGTTTGCGTGCCAGAAGTTTAGAGGTGAATTTCATGTGGAAACTAGATGTATTCGCAAAACTAGTTGTTGGCGTACATTGTAAATAATTTTCCTTTTAAATATTTCTAACTTATTTTTTCGATTTAATTGCGTTGTTACGAACTTGGTATTTTTATTATTAGATTTTTCTGGCTTTATTAGGTTTCTCACGTGTTTTTACGAGGGAGTTGCTGAAAAAGAAACTTCTGTTACATTTTAGTTTCAGATAACATAATGTGCCATATAATATTTATACCCTTTAAAAGTGAGTAATGGGATAAAAACGCCTACTACTCACATGTAATGCAGTTTGATCTTTTCCAATTGTTTTTGAAGATTTCTGCATATTTTAACAGTATTTGTCAATGATCAATGGAATTAACTACGGCGGTATGTGGTATGAATGGGTCACGGAACAAGAAAGAAAGTAACAGGAAACGAAGACGAAGAGGAAAAGAAAAATGAAGAGTAAATAGAAGAAAATTTGGTAAAAAAGAAAAAGAAGAAAGAGAAGAACAACAAATGAAGAAAGATGATAAAAAAGAAGTCGAAGAAAGTATTTGAATGTTGATATTTTTTGTTTTTGAATTAAGCAATACCTTATATTGAAACGATTTCAAAATTTCACGTATTTATTAACACAATTAGCCTGACTTTATGCAAATCAACCTGAAATGTTTTCAATTCTCAACTTGTAAGTGCTTGGAAATAGTTATTTATTAATGCCCGACTCCCACCCTCTTTACAGATAAGCATTACTTACGTGGGCCGACGTCCCATCAATAAAGGATTAGGTAAATGCTGAAAATTTATTCAGATAAGACGAGGCACAAGATGGCTAATCGGTAGAGCCTATCTATTAATAAAAATCAGCCTTCATGTCTCGTTAACTCAATTACATTTTTTATTGCTGCTATTTTCCTGTATTAGAATAATTTTCTTTATAAATTATTCGCCATGACATCAAATTGAATATGGGGTTTGTTAATTAAAGATCTTTAATTTAAATAGATTATCTAATAATTTATTATATTTTTCGTGGCGCTTTCAGTTTGTGAAATTGATGTCCGCGTAGCTCGCGCTGCCGAAGTTAAGAATCTTTCCCGAAGAATCCCGTCAACTACCAGTAATCTTCTGGTCTCCTTTCTTGACGTAGAAATTATGTTCAAGTTGATGTAGTAAATCTAATATTAAACCACTTACACTGTTCACATAAAATAGTTACGCGCGAATGCCTCAGGTGAACATCCCTACTCGAGACTGCTTCCGTGCCCGACAACTAAACGTTCTATCCGCTGAAATATTAGTAAGATAGCTAGCTTTACGGCTCGCTAGTCATACTAATAGTCATATTAATATGGTTGTAATAATTGCTATTAATGTGCTTGCGACGGCAACTAAATAACTGCTGCCAAACGTACGGCTGTGATACAACATATCACCTTCGTTTCCGTTTGTTATTCAAATTTTTGTAAATAATTTTGCAATTTGTTGTAAATTGTTTCGCAATATTCACTTATATTGACTCGACGCCTACGCCTTTACAAAAATCTCTCACCATTGGCTGTCCATCTTTCTTGTATTTCGTTATAATTTCAAAATAAAAGACGCTTTCAACATAAAACAAAATCTACAGATGTCCACATACCAAATTACAGCTATGTTTATTTTATTCCAGAAACCTCCAACGATCCATATTTATTGTTTATTTTGGCCTCGAACATTTCTAAGTTCTAATATTTACAAGCCAATATTTGCATATAATACTTCAAAGTCCAACATGGCTACCCAACGTCCTCTTTGTAAATACAACAAATCACTCTTATACTTTCGGCCTCCCGGGTACCAATACTTCGAAATGAGCCACCATTTGATATTATTATATTCAATAATAGCTTTCGGATATCTGGGTAAATCTGAGTATTGTGAACCAAATTGTTGCTCGGCAACCTTTACTGCATTCAAAATAGTAATGAGCTGTTTTGACTACACTGAACGCAATAATGCAAGTAATATTTTTTCATTAAAATAAAAACATTTTAATTTTACTTAATATGTTGCTGGTGACTTGATAACTTCGTATATATTGAGAAAAACGTGTTACCTAGATGTTTTAAAAGATATTTTAGACACTAGGGAGATGCGTATGCAAACTGGATCGTACACACCTTGCTCGAACTGAGGAAAAACGAATTTCTCATGTTTCTCTTAAGTAGAAAGCTGTTTAAGACGAGAGGGCAACTATAGGAAGGGGAAATTAATGAACAATTTATACAACATATCCTCGTCTCGATAGTATTTGCTGTAAAATTGTGATTATTTTTGTTTTTATTATTACACTTGTTTCTCTTTAAATGTCAAGCTTATTTGCCATAAGTATCAACATACTTGAAAAATTCGAGAGTGATTTTTTATCAGGAAATATTGAATTTAATATGACTATTTTTATTTTTCTGCCTGACAATTTTTTCATGAAGTTTTTATTTTGGTAATAAAATTGAATTTGAGTTCCAATTCTCAGTATTCCTTCTGATTCCCGATCTAAAGTATAAATTATCAAAGTATAATAACTTAATAATAGAAATTTACAAGTTTGTAAAATTAATTAATTCAATATAATTAAATATTTTTACGTCTTGGTGAATTATATCTATACTGAGAATCCTGGTTGTAATTCTCAAGTATATTTATAATTTTATAAAACGAAATAGCCATCATAACAATATCTCCGTGGGATTCAAGAGTCAAAGAATGTTGAGATCCTTGAATATACGGAATATGTTTGAATTTTTTGTTGTTTCTGCGTTTTGATCTTCATTCTTTTGAGGCATGTTCTCTTTGGCCCAGTTGTGTTGTTGTTTGGCAGTTCAAACACTAAAATTAATGATTACGCGTTTTGAGGATTTAGGTTTGAAAAAAATGCACTTTTGAATTTGGAGTAGAAACATTGATAAACAATGCAAATGGTATGAACTTTAATGTGAAAAACGTTTTTGAACTATAAGCTATTAAGAGAAACATTTTTTACATTGGAATGGATTTTCATGTGAGATTAAAATTTTTCTGTCTCTCGTTTAAATTGCTAAGTAATTTTACCAAAATTGTGCGTATAAACACAAAGTCGATGGTTCAATATATGCACTAAATATGATGCTTCTAGCTTTTTTACATCATATTGAGTAAGTAAAACAATTTTTTGACCAAATAAATGTAGTTATGCTTTTTTCAGGCAATTTCTTATGGAATTACCCATATGCAAGGTCGGAAAAACAATTTTACTGGTAGAGAACGCTCGAAGAGATTGGATCAATGAGGCTATTCTCAAGTGATTGCAGTCAAGTGAAAAGTGAAAGTGAAGCGAAGCAAATCAAGTGAAAATGTCACACGGGTTCAGCTAGTACGTTATGAAAGGTTAAATATTGTGAAAACAAGCGGTGGGTAAGTTAACAATTAGAAAATAAACAAATAAATACCAAGTACAAGGGATAATGGAGTGTCACCTCGAACATGAAAAAAATAAAGGAATCAAAGAAATAAATTCACAACGTTACCTCTGTGTTGTTAATTGTATCTCACCCAGAAGGAAATCAATCTTAATAATTCATTAATGAATGAACTATGGTCAATAAACAATACAAGTAAAAACACTAAAGTTTCTGCCATATCTTGGAATTTTTTCCACCAAACTGTTTGAATGATAGTTTA